>JAVQJG010109617.1:0-11020 GCA_036024015.1 Craterocephalus amniculus | reverse complement strand
AAAACTAAAGCAGCACAAACGATCATTTTTTCTGCACAAACCAGCACTAACGTAGCACAAACGATTGAGACCATTTTCACTAAGTTTTGCGTGGGGTGGGGGGCCAACTTCACGCAGGTGCTCAGAACGTGTTGTGAACGCGCATTTAGAAGACGTTTTGACGCACGTTTTTGGCAAAATCCGCGTTCCATAAACAGGCGCTGTGTTCATAGAACACGCCGGTAGAAACGCCGCTCTTTCTGCTGAAGTTTATGCTTATGGCAAGCCATATATGCTTGTTGAACGTGTGGCGCTTATTGTCTTTGCAAAGGACGTCTTGTTTTGACTTTCAACTCGTGAAGGTTTTATTGAACTTACGTTTCGTTGAGTTTTCTGGGTCACTTTTCACATATCTGCTGCTGTTGCTGCACTGCCTCTCTCTCGTGTCTCTCTCGTGCTCTCATGCGCGTGTGTAAGCAGTAGCCCCTCCCCTCAGGTAGTGAGCGGAGCAGAGGGAAGAGAGAACCGCGGGGAAGAAGAAGCCGTTTATGGCGCTGCTGGGAAAAATTTTACTAAAGAAATGTAGTCTACAGTTAGATTAAAAGACTAACTGAACTGTAAATTCATTCGAGGGTCGCCAGAAATGTTATTGCGGGCCGCCATTGGGCCGCAGGCCGCACTTTGAGAACCAATGTCCGTGGTGGAATCGACCAATGGTGGCCCGCATCACGCTAACGACTAGGCCGTTAACCAATATGAATAATGTCGTTTGGATGAGATCACATAGCATCATTTAGTGACAGGGATGATAAAGGTGACGATTAAGTTTAGTCTCTCCGCACAGGTGAAAAGAAAACAAAACAAAAGAGAAAATAAACAAAATGCATGTCTCCCAAAACAGGTCCAAGGCAGTTTGATCCCAAGATACTGAACCCGACATCGCTTTCATATGGTCTGTGAATAATCAATGAGAAAAAGTAGGCTACTGTTTGCAGCGGTAATTGTATGTGTATGAAATAAATTCCTAGCAAATACCTACGTTTTCTAAGGTCTTTGATTTGACATTTTGCTCCCAACATTTCTTTCAGATTTTAAAAATCTGACCATCGCTTGCAGCCATTAGCTGTCAGCAGATGATTAGCGTTACCCAGTCATCTCCCGCTTGCTTTCTGTAAACGGTATCAACTGAATTCTGTACAAACCATTCAAAACCTAGCTATCGTGACTAAAATTTCGCAAGCTCCATAGTCGCAATAGCCAGGCTACATTTGGTGTAGCTAAAGACAAAATCCTTTGCCCTGCCAGTAGGGATCTTAGTATAGATACATTGATGAAGGTTCATTTTAAGGATTGTTTAAAAGGCACTGCAATAACCTATTGATTGGAGTGAGAAAAAGAAGAAAAACAAAAAGCTATCAAGTGGACTATTGTACTACTCAAAGTGAAAACATTCCTATCATTACATTTTATTCATGGAATGATGTAAAGGTTTTAGTATATAAAACCGAGGGCTGATATTATCGATAGTTACATTGTTATCGGGGGCTTGTCCATGAAAAATTACTCTCAGTTGCTCAGAATTCCAAGACAACTGAAACTCACTATAAATTTTCATATAGCATGCTACAACATAGGTACAGGTTGAAAAATACCAAACTTCCCCTTTAACCACTATCCCTCCCAGCAGACTTACTTTACTTAAGTGAACAACAAATTTGAAGTGAAACTCCTTTTGTGTGTTATAAAACTATTTTAAAGGTAATTGGTCTGTTCTGCTGTGCTGTCAATCAGAAAGTGAAGTCCAGACATCAGATGGGAAAGAAACAAAAAGCCATGTCCCCGACACCGGTAATTCAATTTATTATTAGGCTATTATCATTATTGTTGTTAGATTTTCCTCTGTCATTTATTAGAATGATTATTATTATTATTTATACGAAGTTTCAACCAAGGATCCCATGCATTAGGCCTATTATCCACATAATTCAATCAAATGAGACTTAATTTAATTTAGTTTAATATATTGATCTTGTTCCAAAAGACTGTTGCTGTGTTTAACAACCACTGTTTTCTTATCACAGGATGGTGCGACACCACAGCCAGGAGACCTGATAGAAATCTTCCGTGGCCCCTTCAGCCTCTGGGCAGTGTACATCGGTGACAGCTATGCTGTTCACATGGCACCGCCCTGGGAGTAAGCTCACACACAAACCAGTCTTTCTCCATTTCCAAATACCAATCTATAACAAAAGGCAGCGCATACTTTCAGTTTGAAGCATATTTATTGAGATTACATACCAATCTTATTTCCTATATTAAACAGATCCATGGATGACTGATTTTTGATGATTTTTGTGTGTCCTCAGCTGAGGTCCCAGGTGCAGGTGCCAAAACTGAGAAGGCCATGGTGAAGAAGGAGAAATTGTGGGACAAGAACACAGAGTGACTGAAGCTTGTACCTGTGAGGGGGCTTGACTAATAGATCACCAGCAAAGTCAAAGGGCCATGAATAATCACATATAACACTGCCTGATTAATTTCCAAACAGGGCCTAAAGTTAACTTTTTTGGAAACCTGCCACTGTGGCAGGTGGATTTTGAAACCCACAATTTTTGACTAGACAAATTTTTTTGGTGCCTAAAATAAAAGGTGATCGACTCAAAAAATGGCTATGAATGATTCTTGAATTTTTTTAATTGCTTTGTGAATGGATGTTTTTTTTGTCAGCTTAACAGCTGCTGATTTGCTTCTATTCTGTTTTCTTACCTGGTTCTTCCTGACCTTGCTCTCTCTTCTCTCCTTCTTTTTCCATCTCTCCCTCTTTGGACTGATAATTATACACAAATAGATTGTATTCAACCAGGTGAAAAATTACATAAATATTATTAAGAACAACTATTAATAAAATCATCTCATTGTATATTGTGAACCAAAAAGGCAAATAACCAAAAAATGGGTTTTACAGTAAAAGAGAGAACCAAACCACTGATATTCCTGATAAACAGACCATGTAATCTTACATCTTGAACCTGCCTTTTGGCCATGATTATATTATCTGTCTGTACATACAGTAGCCTAAGTTAGCTATGCAGCATCACTGCAGCTATACAGCTAGCTTGTCTCATCCCAGTCCAACCAGAGGACAGTAGGACTGAGCACCTGAGCAGCCAGCTTACTTGCAGCAGGACTGGTGGTGATGTGTTGAGAGGTAGAAGCTACATCCTGGTTGCAGCCACACTAGTCACGCGTCTCTCTGTGCAGAGGCTCGAGCCTGAGTCAGGAAAGCCTGTGTGGGTGGTTGAGCATTTGCAGACACAAAGAAACTGAGTGACACGGCTCATAAATATGATGTATGGTTATAAAGTGATAACAGTCAGACCCAGCACTGTTATACACTCAAAAGGCATATCGATGCACACTAAAAAAGAAAAATGAGTTTGTATTTGTTTTTATTTCAGAATAGCTCACATGCTACATGATTTGAATACTCTGTGAAACATTGCATCAACTCCTCCTCAGACTGACAGTAGTTCCTTGCATGTCCCCCCCTGAGCTTCCAATCCCAGGACCGTAGTTCCAGTGGTGATGGTGGATGTTGATTGTAAAGCTGTATTTTGGACAGTAACACCAGACCTAGCATTATGACACCTCAACACAAACAAGCGATACAAGTTCACATCGAAAGCCTTGAATAGAAAATACTAAGTTGCCTGTTTTGAGACATCTTGGATCCTATTTTGAAATTTGGAGCTCTTGGGGTTTATCTGCCAGAACAGACCTCTAGATAAATAAAGGCACAAATAAAACCTCAGGAGCAACTATTCCTTCACCCAGTCCAAACCCAAATTACTGATGGATAATTTTAAGCTTCCCCCCATGATGGTTTCTGTGATCCCTGCTGTGTATAGATACAAAAGCCAAAAAAGCCCCGTTACAGACAGCAACATAAACCTCCCAGTATTTCAGAGACCTTCCACTATAACACAACACCTCACTGGAATCAGAACATTAATGTAAACACACAGAGTCATTTTACCTTAAAACCAAATTCCCATTTTCAGCTCAATATCTTTCCATGACCATTGGCTCCATTATGTTTACAAAGCGCATGTTTTCACTTACAGTTCTGCATCCAGTCTCCTACTTCACCTCTCAGACGGTTTCATGTGCAAAGTAAGCACATGGAGTAACTGTTGCAGTGAAGTCTTTGTCTGGACCACAGAAATATACGAGTGCATGCAGGGTCTGATTTTAAGTGTTGAATCCGCAACAGCTGACCTCAAAGCGGTCATTTCCACTGTGTGTGCATACAGTTGCAATGAAAAACATTCAGAACGATAAATGTTTGATTCAGAAATTTCATACTTATACTTCTTTTTTTTTTAAAAGAAAAGAAAAAAGTAATTTAGTTTAAGACAAGATGCATCAGTTATATACATTTATGTACAATAGTGACTTTATGGGGTATGAATTTAAAAAAATGGTCATTTTGCTGCTCTGCAGCGCTTCAAGTCTTTGGATTTTCTGCCACTTTTCCACCTTTGCCTTCATCTTCAACAGTTCTTAATGTGGAGAAAACCTGAATCAAGAAGCCATCTGATGTCCAGCTGAAATGTTCTCATTGGTTCATCCATCAAGCCTCCTTTGAAAATGGGACAGTTCGCGTTTCCTCTCTGCTGTCTCTGCTCTGGTCTTTCACTCGTGGAATGTGAAGCTCCATCCACTACTGTGCTCCAGTCACTGCAGTCCATGTTCCCCTCCCTGCTGCGTCTGCATCAGTCTATCTTACGTGCTCCCAGTTTCAGAGGACCCTTAGCAGCTTTACGTTCGGCTCGTTTGGCCTCCAGCTCTTTCCTTCTCTCCTCTCGTTTCTTTTTGGACAGCTCTGCCTTACTCAGACCTGCGAGACAATAAATAGAGGTTCAAGGACTTTTGCGCATTTAAAGGGCTTCGGAGGATAAAAAAAAAAGGTCAAAAAGGGAGTAAACTGGAGGATACTTAATGTTACATTAGTGTGACTGCAGAGAACTTCATATGCAAAATGACCTGACATCGCACGGTGAACAATGAATAAAATGATGGATTCATTTACAGCAGGTGCTTCTGATGCAGATGAAGGACTTACTCTGGTTTCCATCTACCGACTCCCAGCTCTCTTCAGTTCCCCAGTCTCCTGTAATTTCAGCACTCCAGCCATCTCCAGCCTGTCATAGAGAATACAATAAAAACAAGACTGATTAGGCACCCCCTAATCCAAAGATTCAGCTGAGCTAATTTAATTTATCGCTTAATATTAGGGATGGAAACAATCAACCAATTATCAATTCAGTGTTAATAAGAAATTACTTGACTAAAAGAAATCAATTGCAATTATTCGTTTTAAGCCTGTAATTCCTCGCTTGCCCGCATGAGGGCGTGCTTGATGCCACAAGTCCTTGATGCACATGCGGGAACACAAGAAGCTGTCCTCTGACCTTTGACATAATCATTTAATGTATTACATTAAACAAAAATAATACTAATACTTATACGGATACTACTACTACTACTAATAATAATATATTTGTTTTCATTGTTCCATCTGTGAATGTGTTGTTCCTGCTGTTAAGAATATGATTTGCATTTTCTTTTTCAAAAGAAAGTTAGCATTTTTGTAGAAAGGAACCTGTTGATTCAGAGGGAAATTCAGTTTCTCAGAAAAATTGCCACATATCAATTAATCAATCATCGATCAATAAGATGAAACAACTATCGATTAATTAATTACTTGATAATTTGCATCCCTACTTACTATCCAACTAACTACATTTGCTTGGAAAGTTCCTTCTACAGTCATCTGACCTTTAGGACTCATCTATGCTGTGAAAACAGGAGTCTGGAGAGTTAAAAGGGACGGGATATTTTCCCCCACGTTTAAGATCCATAACTCAGGATATTCAGATAATATTAAATATAATATCCAGCAGTTTAGCCTGCTTCCTGCTCCTCACCGTGGTGGATGGAGTGTTTCTCTGGGACACACTTGAGAACAGGTCGTTCTGAGTGGCCCCCTTCCCCGTGCTGCTGTCCCAGTTGTACTCGCTGGCTAAACGCAGGCCCTCAGGAAGAGGTAGCGTCGTGCTGGTCGACGTCGTGTCCGTTTCCTCCTCCCCCCAGTCGTTCCCCCAGCCTTCCTCACCCGCGGAGCTCTGACCCTGCCCTTCCTTCTCGTTGGACCAGCTGTCATCGGCATCCCAGCCTGAGCTACTCCAGTCGGAGCTCTGCTTTTTCACGGCCACAGAGGCGGACGATCGACCCACCTACATGATGGAGTGAAAAACTGAAATGAGGACTGGCTGCAGTTTGGTATTATTCAGGGATTTACACTTAGTGATGAATGAAACATTTTAATGCTTGTGTAGTATGCCAGCAGGAATAATAGAAAAAGGAAATTTATCAGTATTTCCTACAGCAGTGGTGTCTATAAAAGAGTTCACAGCATTAACATTGGCATCCATTATAAAATGCAACAAACAAAGGGCTCATACTCCTCTGTCACTGGCCTTCTTTTTAGACAATGCCATCCCCGACCAGTCCGTGTTCCAGTCATCAGCCTGACTTTTCTCTGGTTCCTTGAGACAATCAACAGTTTAGAAAATCTTATGTCACTATTAGGGAAGAATAAAACTCACAAACATATATGAAAAGAAATGTAGGAGTAATACCTTTACCTCCAAACTTCCCCAGTCCTCCTCATCATCCCAGCGGTCTCCTATTGGCTCTTCATCATTATTTCTAACCTCAAGAGTCTGTGATTGGTTGGCACGATGAGAGGCAGCATGGTGAGTCAGAGAAGTTTGTGGTGTTTTATCTTCTGAATCTGGAAATGAAAAAAAATTATTCCAGATAGAATATGAAAGTCTGGTTTAAAAAATAATACCTGAATTATAATAAGACATTTTGTATTTAAAGTAGTCACAATGGCCTTCATTTATCAATAGAAACGCATGATGGAAATCTGTGCAAACAACGTTTCCAAGCGCAGTTTAGAATTTATCATTTTGAATGTGAAAGGAAGATTCGATTAAATCTCACGACAGGTCTGGATAACGGACCCAAGTTCGAGTCATTGTGGATTTGCAGTGAAGAAAAAAGACCCGAAAATGATATTTCGCAAAAAAGTGTATCAAAATGGGTTCTCAAAAAATAAAATAAAATAAAAAAAACAAAAAATTAAATAACTGTCAACAGAAATAATGAAGCCTTGCTGGCGCCTGACTTTCATAAAGTTATGTGAATATTCATTAAAAATAGTTTAATATTTAGTTTGTAAAAACCAGAGGAAATTAAGATAATTTCAACCATTTTGGCCACTGGTGTTCATTCTAACTGGATTTAGAAATTTTCTGTTTTTAGATTCCTGACATTCTGGGTCAGATAATGTGGAAATATTCTGTAAACGGTGATGCAGAGATGGATCCATGTGGTATTTTCCATCATACAGGATCTCTCAGTCCACTGAAACCCAACCAGCTGAGCTCATCGTCCATTCTCCTTGTTGAATCCAACATTATGAACTCACCAGGTGCAGGCGTTCCATCAGTGGCACCAGTGGGACTGGTGTTACTGGCAGCTCCACTCTCATCAGCTGCCGTGCTCCCTTCTGTACCTGGAGCAGTACGAATCAGCTTAGAAGTTATTGAAGACATGCCGGTCACAGCCCAGCCGGCCCAACTGGAGGAGGCACCTGCAGGCTGAGCACACGACCCAACGTCCTTCTCTGCAAGAGACAGGATACAGTGTTTTCAGAATTAACTGCAGGATAAAAACCTGACAAGATACCAAGACTTAATCCAGTAAGCTATTAAAGGTCAATTAAACATTTCTCTGATTTCTCATTATGCTGGCCACTGTGCAAACTCTTTAAACAGAAAGAAAAGGCTTAAGAAGCCAGATTTTCTAGTTAAGAACACAAACAGGGTCTCTCCAAAATGCTGTTTATACATAAACAGAAAGATGTTGTTAGTCTTGGTCTAAACACTGAATGCAGCATGATGACAATGAAAGGGAAGAAGAATGAAGCTAAAAAGATTTTTTTTTAAAAACTTAAGGAGTGACAGAAAGGTTTATTTTTGTGTTAAACCGAGAGTGTTATGGATGGACATCTTTTCTTCCTGGTGAAAGAGACAGAAATGTAGAGACGAGACTCTGCAGCTCAGGGTTGTTTGTAACATACCGATCTCAGACAGCTTGGTTGGATCTTCCGACACAGCCTCTAGCTTAGAAAGGAAACTCTTGATGGCTTTGAACGCCTGACAGATAGAAAAACACGGACATATGGAAAAATTTAAAAAGATACCAAACTGCCAGGTTTGCTTATAAATACACTGCAATAAATGTTAATACACAGAATTGTTTTTTTTTCTCTTCAACAAGGTCACTAAATACAGATTATCTATTATTACTTAAGTTTATTTAATTTAATAACAACATACAGTAATGTGACACAGCTTACTCTTATTGTAATGCTGTTGCTAAATCTGTTTTCAATAACAATATAAATGTATACTGGGGGCATAATGAAAATAAATTAAATTATTACATTAAACATTGGGAAAACAAAACTCAAGGTAAAGGCCAACTGTTATCAAACTAGCTGGTGATAATAAACTGATCCCTGTGATCAGTGATGTACCTGATCCCTGACGCTTCTATCAGGGTCGACTGTGACGGCACAAAGGGTGGGCAGGATCCGGCCGGCGATCTCTGTAACGCTGTAGTAGTTGTGTGTGGCCGCGAAGCCGAGCACACCAGCAGAGCGTGAAGCGGGGAAAGGGTCCTTCGTGGCTCGAGAGAAGGCAGAAATCAGAACGCGCTGTCGAGTCTGTAAAAAGACGGAGAATCTGAGTCCTAACTGAACATGACCTCTGATTTTAACGATGAACACTGGACGTGGATGTGCTTTACCCCGGCATTGAGGTAGGAGGCGATCTTTCCAAGACAGACAGTTGTGTTGCACCGGATTGGGCCTTGCTCGTCTCTGGCCTGCAGCCGAGCGAAGTGACGCATCAGATCTTGGTTCAGGTTGGTGTCATTCAGCTTGGGAGCCAAAAGCAGCATTGACTACAGAGATGAGAGGTAAAAAAAAAGTTATTTCTAGCCTAATATCCAACAACAAATCCTGGTTTTGTTGATGAATAGAAGTCAGTAATCTACCTTAACCGTCTGTTCTCTGATGGCAGGGTTGGTGTCTGTGAAGCCGTGAACAACGTGAGGGAAAATCTGGGAATTAACCGCTGCCTCATTAAGATACTGAATGAACTGCTCCATCTGAGAAAGAGAGAAATTACGTAAGAATGAAAAAACACATTCAAATGCATTTGTTAGGAGTACAATTAAATAATTATTGTTATTAGTTCTTTTCTATCATACTTCTAATTGATGTTTCCCTTAATATTTAGATAAGGATAAACAGAGAAAATCTTCTGAAAAAAAGGCTTGCTTGGAAAAGTCAGACTCAGACTAGCACCTTTATTAAAGCCTGAAGTAGTTCCACAAATGCAGTTTGGCCTTAACGATTGTTGGATATCCAGAATATCCAACAATCCCAAATGAATGGATAAACAAACATTTAATGAAAAGTGTAACACTGAACGGAAATTGAGAGTGCCGTGTTATGTTTCAAACAGTATTAATAAAAATGTCCTACATTAATCTATGTGTTGGTAGTTTATCATTGTTCCATTTTACTGAAAGATCATCTCTAAAACTTACAATGTGACTATAGTCGGTGAGACCCACGCTGACCTAAATTATCGCTAAGCTAAATAATAATCCTTTATGAAATGGAATTAATTGAAAAATAAAGTAATTTCATGACAAATGTGACATTATTTGAAAGTAAAACATAAATATTTTGGACAATGGTAAAAAGCTTATAAAGTCAACTGCATCACTAAAATGGAGTTCAAAATGTATAAATATAGCCACAAATAAATAAAACACCGGATTCTGCTGGTGGTTATGTGGGGGTTAACAGTAAATAAAGTTAGGAATTTTTTTTTTTTATAGATTTTTTGTCATTCGTTTCACATAATGTACTCAGTGTAAGAGGCATGAGAGTAAAATTCATGTGGAGGATTGCTCTTTTTTTGGAATCCTGTTTTGACTCGCTGGAAAATTTTTGAGATGTGATGGTTTAACCAGCACGTTACCATGGTAACTCAGCTAGGACTCATGTAAATCATGATGATGAGGTGAGCCTTTCACTCTTATTGAAGTAAATGAGGCTTTCACTGTTTGGCTTTCACAATCCTCCTTCACTGAACATGCCTCAGTTCCTTTTTTCATGTTGGATTTTGCCTCCATATTTTTATAAGAATCTACTGTAATCCCGATATGTTCACTAAAGATTAACTCCAAAAGTTTAAACACCTGCTGCAGAAGTCGTATCCTCATGGCCCGGTCTGTGGAGGAAAACATCTTCACAATCACAGGGATGATCTTCTGTTGGTATTCTTCTGCTGACAGGAACTTCCCCACCTGGCAGACAGAGGGAGATGATAATCCAACGCTACTTCCACAGATCACATATGTTTCACTTGAAATGACCTGACTGATGTACAGATTCTTTCTCATGTTATATGATGCTAAAGGATTGACCTTGAAGAGGGGCGTGAGAACGACAGCGCCTGCATTTCCAAACTCGAATGCGGTGAGCAGCTGAGGGAGGACCTTGTGTTTACAGAAGTCTTCAGGGAACAAGTCCAGATTGTCACTCAGATCCTGGAAGAACTGCTGCTTCTCAGCGGGCTCCTTGATCTAAAGTTTTAATTTAAGAGAGATTCTTTATACTTTACTGTTATATAATAAGTTTACACTGTAACAATTTATTTTCAAAGTAACCTACAACTTTTAGAAACAAACATGAATAAAATCAAACACAAACAATACAGGTCTGTCTCAGAAAATTAGAATATTGTGATAAAGTTCTTTATTTCCTGTAATGCAATTAAAAAACATGAAATGTCATACATTGTGTATTCATTACAAATCAACTGAA
>JAVQJG010109604.1:0-18286 GCA_036024015.1 Craterocephalus amniculus | reverse complement strand
AGTTGACCACTCGTAAGTCATGGAAACGAATGTTTGTGCATCTGATTGTGGTCAAAGTTTAAGAAGTTTAACATTCAACACGCTGTTATTTTTCTCTAATCTGAACTGGAGGAGATCTACATTCATAAACCAGCACTTTGTTTTCAGTCAGAAACACCTCCACGGTTACAAAAGCTCAATTCTCAACCTGTTCTGACATATTTAAGCAGGATGTGTCCACCTAGAACTCTGTCTAATGCTTTAGTTCTGCTGCATTGAGAAGAGGGTCATTTTTCCACAGTCTGGAAATATTCATAGCTGGATTTCGCAGAGCTGAAATGTAGAGCGATGCCAACTTTCCCCTATTTAAAATTCCCAAGCAATGGAGTTATACCATCCCTGTCTTTCCCATTTTGCTTGTGAGTGGGCGAACTTTATTTCACAGTGGAGATGGAGGCGGTGCGGACATGAGCACAGGCCTGGGCGGAGCAGCTGAATATCATGGCATTGTTGTGTGGACTTCCTCCTGGAAACATGTTTAGTGTAAATCCTCAGTGAATGAACAGATGAGTAAATGAAAAAAAAAGCCAGTTGAGTCATTACAACCAGAAATCACTGCAATGTTGTGACTCTGTGCTGCATTATGGGGCTGAAACGAAGCCATAAATAAAAGACAAATAAACAGAATACTGTTAATGTTTATTCCGTTTGCACTAGTTTTGCTCATTCTGAAAGAAAATGAGTTATACAAACAAACATCTAGACCTAAGTGCCTAAATCAATGCACAGCTTCACAAAGAAAGCTGAGTTTGTCTCAACAAAGTGTACAATGTCAGGATCACATTTTCAGCTATGTCTTATAACAGATATTCAAGTCGTTTGTCTTACATCTCTTACAAGTTTAATCATGAATCAAGGTGTGAAGATGGGATAAAAATGACTCCAGGGTACATTTGATCTAAATCAAGATGAAAAATTTCAACTGAACTAGGGTCATTTTTGGTAAAATTCTTCTTCTGTCAATGACTTTTTGAGTGAATGTCCCAACAGACAGAAATACAAACTCACCAGTGACTAATGTAATGATTATTTATTTTATTGAGACCATGGCAGTTGTAGGAATGAATGTAACACTTAGGACACAAGTTCTTCTTTCAATGAATTAAACATACTGTAAAAGGAGACACAATAAAACAATGGAGAAGTAATCCCATGTAGTATATCAAATTATTAGAATTATACCAGAAGAGGAAGTTAGGTAAACACCAGCATTATGAACTAAACATCCGAAACTAAGCTTACGTAATAGATGCATAATAGGTTTGTGAATATAAGCTTTTTGTGTGTATCTGTGTGTGTTGGAGTGTATTAGGAGTCAGCGGTTGAACTCCAGGTTGAACAAGCCTGCCTTTCAGTAGTCAGCGTTCAGTAAAAATCGAGAGGTGAAGGAGAAGCGCAGTCCATTACTTCTTCATCTCTCCCGTCTTTATTCGTCCACCACACAAGGCGACTATTTTTCCACCTTTTTCTTGGGGGGATATTTTTAGAGTCTGCGGCCGAATGTGAAGCCTGAGAGGTGGTGGCTGTGGAGTCAACCTGTACATGTGTGCGTGCATGAAAATGTGCACTCTGGCCAGCCCCCACAGCTCGCCCCAGAGGTCACCTCTGAGTGGGCTGGGTAGATAAATAAACACAGCAAAAACCAACATTTGGAAGAGCGGTCACACATCCGGCACGACATACTGAGAACCTGTCTCCCCCTCGCTCTGACTCTCTGTAGGATGTGGTTAAAGACTGAGATAATGGCTCCTATTTTCATCGGGTCCCAGATATTTTCTGTTTTTGTTTTGCACAGCTGATAATGGTGCAGTGTTGGACTCCGTGTGGCACTTTAGATGCTGCCATGTCAAATTTCTTGGGGCTTACTTAGTATTACTAGAGCTATAGATATAGGTTTTTTCATTGCTAAAGTCACAAAATGCCAGCTGGTGTTTGGTATACTACTCAAATTTGCTTTGTATTTTCTTGCCACATGTGGACTTAATAAAGATAGACACATGTACATATATCTTGGAGGCACTTCATAACGTTCCATTCTTAACGGTTTTGTTTCTGACCCATTTTCATGGCATGCTGACACTGATGATGTATATTCCTGGAACCAGCGTCCTGAGGCTCCATGTGAAACCGCACTTCACAACAGTTTTTTTTTCCAACTCATCATGTTACGGCTAGTTTTTACTTTGCAGTTACACAGCACACGCCAGCAGCGGGATATCAGCTCACGTTTTGGATGAGCACCATGGCTGATTTAGCAAAAACAGTACAGAAGATAATTTTATTCAGGTGAAGTGAAGAAAAGGAAGAGAGAGAAAGAGTCCACATCCGACTGACTTGTGCTGGCTGGAGAGCGCTATTAGAGGAGACAGTATGCAAGATGGCTGCCAAATTAGCCTAAAGGGGACCACGGGTTGAAATTTGGCCAAAGTTTAGTAGTGAGGCTTTATATTTGATTTATATCCCCCTTGTCATTTATGGCCAATACCATCAGGGCACAAAAACCTGCAGATGAAGTACCCCAAAATTTCGTCTCTAAGGACTTTATTTTTGTAAAATTACTCCCCCGACCTTAACATTTTAAACCAAACACAGCCATAGAACTGGATTTTATTATTCAGCCTGAAGTATCCGAACCCCACTTCCCTTTGAGACCTCAGAATTGTTTGGCCCATAAAAGCAAAATGAACTTCATTCTGGTGTTTTTGGCACCATGATGACAACATTACTTGATCCTGTTTGGATTAATTTATTCCAGATCTCTTGAGTTTATTCATTAAACTGGTTCCTGACAATATTAATGCAATCTGAGAACTATACCGATCACAGAATGTTAATAAAGTTAGGGAATTCAAATGTGGTTCAAGGCAGTGAAGGTCTACAGTACAAAGGTGGATAACGCCTGCGTTCATGCATAAACGACTGCTTTCTGCGTGTTTGTGTCTGTGCCAGACATGTGAGCGGTGTATCTGGTCATCAGTCCAAACTTTCACTCGTTTCCACATTTTGGCTTTTAAGCAAATATTTGGAAGAGATCAAGAAAAGAGGAAAAGAGAATCACATGGAGAGAAAAGGAATGAAAGAGCAGGCAGAGAGACGGAGAAGGTCTTGAACCTCAAGCTCTGCTGTTACTGGCATCTTCTCAAAGGTTTTCTGTGAGACAAGGGGCCATGCTAGCAGGGTCACACTCCCTCCAACTTCCACCTCCAGCTCAGCTGCAACTAAACACCATCAAACACACAGAAACCAGGTCTTTCCAAAGGCTCTTTCACCCATAAATGAGGTTGAACTGTGGTCATATCCTCTTAGCTTGAGCTATCAGCGTAAGATCCCCACAAACTGATGAAAAGTGTTTTTATTTTTTTGCCCTGAAAAGCACCTATGCATCAGTGAGTTCATTCAGAGTCTTGTAAAAGCTAATAGATGCCATGTTGGCCATGTCACGCTCACTTATAGCGCAGCTTTACCAAATCTTAACGAGGTGAGGATGAAGTAAATCACACAGTTGCCTTTAATCTATCATTGATGGGGGCAAACATGAGTGGGTAGAGACCGCACACGAGGACATGGCATAGAGGAGACAGGGGGAAAAAAAAGATGAGGAGGTGGAGCGGCATGCACCTCACAGAGGGGATGTTTCTTCTTCTGACCACACAGTCGGGAGATGATGTAGCTGTACCAGCCACTTTCCCCAGACACACTGCGTCTAAACGGCGAAAAGATCCATCTTATTATGAGAGCACTGTGTGTGTGTGCGTGTGTGTGTGTGTGTGTGTGTGCGTGTGTGTGTTGGCGTTCTCCCACAGCGCTTTCCTCACCCCATCACCCAGCACTATTCATCAGGTATTTCAGGTTTTTCGACAAAAGCTGGGAATGAAGGAGATCTTTCAGGAAATGTCTGAGAGCATCTGGTGAATGTTTGAGTATGGTTTCAAATTTTCAACGCAAACCACGGCTGTGGTTGGTGAGAGCAGAGAGACATGTTTCAGAGTGTGATAACTGCGTGTAGCAGCAGTGGAAAGATGGCAAGAAAAAAAAAGAAATTTTCTAAATTGCAGAAAATGGGGGCATTTTTTACCTTGATAAAAATATAAACACATTAGACTCAAGCAGATGAAAGTTTCTATGTGACTATAAACAGTATTCCACATATAACAGAGATTTAAGCAAATGTCAGCTCTTAGCTATCAGGCTTACTTTATGGCTTTGGTTCGTTCTCATGCTCTTGTATTGTTTTCAGATGCAGAAATGTGTGTGAAATGAGCACAAACATCTAGCACTACATCATGTGGTGCTGTCATGATTACAACATGTACTGTACGAGTACGAGTTGTAGGATTTTATGCACATTTTTACATGACCACAGAAATTCGTTGCATCTCTGTGTTGCTTTCAAATGCTAATGTGATTAAACTGGTGAAGTCAGCACTGTTTGAACTCACAACCTTTCTTAAACATAACTCATCTTTTTTTCCCCCGGTTTTCCCCTAAAACATAGCCAAACAGAGATCAAAAAGGAAAATAATTACCTTGTCATGGTTGGTTTCCTACCTCACCTGAACCAATTTAAGTGTCCACCACATAAGCAAAGCTTATTAAACGACTTTCTTTGAAGATCGTTTTTTACTTTCTGGTAGATTTCTTTTAGAGAAAGCTAACATGTCTATGCAGGTAGATGGTACATGTTTATAGTTGATGCATTAAATTAAGTAATTTGCTAATTATTTTTGCAGTAGTATCATTATTATAAAGTATCACTCAAGAAAACATTTTATCCAACTCATATGCATAAATCAATAGTAGATCATAATAAATGTACCCCACCTTAATCTGATACCAAATATGTCCCGGTTCATCGTTGGGGAAGGAATAAAATATTGACACAAAGTCAAACTGATTTTACCACGATATCTCAGAATCAAATGTTTGTGTAATTATTTTAATACATTTCTGATAATAATTAATCTGTGTTGTGTCTAAATTAGTTGTATGAGTATGTTGCATTCAGCTGTGTTGGTGCAGATGTGCTGCTCACCTCTCTTCTCAAAAAAATCCAGAAGCAGCTAGTTCTCTCTCTGTCTCCTTACTTTCTCTTTTTCTGGTAGTCTAATTCTACTTTCTTGAGAAAGACAGGACTTTGCCGTGTAACGTAGGCTACCTGCAGGATACTTACTCACATCCGGTGCTGTGTGTGGACTTAATCATTGTGCACCATAGTGGTAAGAGGGGGTTCAGAGATCATCCATATTTATTGTAAATGAAAAAATTAATAGCAAACTGGAGCTTGTGTTTTCATGAAACAGTAATGTATGAAATTATAACTTAGTTTAAGATAACTGTCCTTTGTCTTTGTTACTGTTATCACCTTTCCTTTCACTGCTGGATGGCTAACTCCTGAGATTATACCGGGACACAAACCTCCTTTACAAGGGGACACCTATGTTAAATACATGAAGCAAACATAATAAGTAATGTTCCTGCTTCAGCATATAGATGATAATGTGTGAATTTGGTTCATTTGGCTTACCGTAGTTTAGCTGGTTGGAGTTTTGTATGACAAAAGTGACAAAAGTGATACATCTTATTAGTGTATGTAGCTAATGTGAAATATTTTGTCTAGCAGTCCATAAAAATGACCATAATTGGTGTTTAAAATGTGAATTTTGGACGATGGGCCACAACTGAAGATGTCAAATAATTTTAATTGTGTATAGTTAGTGAAAAAATGGTCTTA
Source organism: Craterocephalus amniculus (assembly GCA_036024015.1). NCBI lineage: Eukaryota > Metazoa > Chordata > Actinopteri > Atheriniformes > Atherinidae > Craterocephalus > Craterocephalus amniculus. The sequence continues at coordinate 12,516 of JAVQJG010109604.1, read as the reverse complement.
GTCATGCCATTATTCTTATGAAATATAGTACATTACACTTCGGTCTCCATTTCAACTTCAGTGACGTACGCTCTGATTTGATTGCCATCTTTCCCCTGTGCAAGGGTTTCTCACATGTTGCCTAATAGAGAAAAGGAACAGACATATCAGATTTTCCATTAACCACGTGTAATTCGGACGCAGCATTATCAACAGTTTCTTTAACTCCAAATACTCAAAAAACTTTACTGAAACATTAGAAACAGCACTGATATTTAGTTTTTCTTTTTCTCCCAGACCATGACAATAGCTTTTTTTATTCCATTTGTCTACTTAGCTGTTTGTAATTGCAGCTTCTTATTATAAAAGCATGTTGTTTTGTCTCAGATGTGTGTCGGTATCCTCTGGGGATGTCAGGAGGACAGATACAGGATGAGGACATCTCTGCCTCCAGCCAGTGGTCTGAATCTACTGCAGCTAGATATGGCAGGTATGTCTCACACGCAGACAAACTCTCAGACACACATTTCATGTTTACCCTGATAATTTGTGTGTGTGCGTGTGGTTTATCCTACAAGGTGCCTGCGCCTGTTTATTTGTAATAAACCACAAACCCAGGTATCAGTTGTCCATGCGGCCGCATGATTTAGGTAGCGTGTGTGTTAATGTGCATGTGTGCTGGAGAACTTGGGTGGCCGTAAGTATCAGAATAACGATGCATTACACTTCCCCATCCATCCCAGCTAGATTTTCAGTCTCGCCCTGATCCCTCTTGCCCTTGCCAGCCCCTCACCCTAAATTAAAACTTAAGTTGAATTACGATGCAGCCTTTCACCAAGTTGTTTTTCTAACAGACTTTAAGGCCTGAAATCCACCACTGTACTCAGTTTTACTATCCTCTAACCATTTTCTCATCATCCTATCCTGACTTTTACTCTCCTCCCTGTTTTTCCTTTCCTGCCGTAATTCTTATGAAAATCCACCCACTATTACTTCATCCTTTCCTCCCTCTCTCCTTCATCCCCCCCTGCTTGTTTTTCCTTACAGGTTGAACAGCGAGGAGGGTGATGGCGCATGGTGTCCAGAGATAACAGTCGAACCAGACAGCCTAAAGGAGTTCCTGCAGATTGACCTTCGCTCGCTCCACTTCATCACGCTTGTGGGAACCCAGGGTCGACATGCTGGGGGCATCGGCAATGAGTTTGCCCAGATGTACCAGATTACATACAGTCGTGATGGCAGCCGCTGGATCTCGTGGAAAGACAGGCAGGGCAAACAGGTACTCTAGTTTATTTTACCTTTTATAACCAATGTCTAATAAATACAAACAGCCTTTTCATTGTATTTTTATAACCTGTCCTTACTCTAATTTGAATGATCATAGATTACAGATAATGATCAGTTCATTTTCCAAACTTGATCATTTTCACTGATAAGTTTTTTTTAGTTTAGTTTATTAGGATCCCCATTGGCTGCAACAAGGCAACAGCTATTCTTCCTGGAGTCCAACAAAATGTACACAAAAGTTAAAAACAGAACAGAAACTAAACAAAAACAGAAAACAACACGAATCGTAATAACCTCCAGATACAAGCACATGTTAGTCCCTCTTATATATACAATATACCACTCTCCATATAATTTCATGTATAAGTCTCAATAGCACAATATCATGAGTTAATGTTTGTTTTGTTGTAGGTGGTTGAGGGCAACAGGAACGCCTATGAAACTGTGCTGAAGGACCTGAAGCCTCCCATCATTGCTCGCTACGTGCGCTTCATGCCTGTGACGGACCACTCCATGAATGTGTGCATGAGAGTGGAACTCTACGGCTGTGAATGGCTGGGTGAGTTTTGGAAAGTTTGTACAGATGTAAAGAATCACCTGAGAAGCATGGGGCAAATATAATAAAATAATCAAAGCATCAGGCCTCACCTTTGAGCTCATAAAGATAGAAGAGATTTGCTGACTTGCACATAAACACATGAACAGCAGTGTTCTTAGCAAAATAAAATTTCCTTGTCATTATTGCATGTTTATCAGATTTGACCAGGTTCTTGCCCAAGGTCAGATTTTTAACTGGAACAATTGACAGGATGAGTTTCCATCTGGCTCTCCCATTAGGTCTCCTGTTTTTTAATACAAAAATGCTCCATGCAAACAAATCTCAAGAAAGTTAAACTAATTAAACCATAACTATAACATATGAGAAATTTGGGCATCAGCTTTAAAATTTAAGTGCAGTTTTTTTCATTTTGTTCATTGGCTGTGCTTCCCTTTCTTCGTCTTTCATGCCTCAGCATTGGCTTCATACTCTTTGACAAATGAAACTTTCTGGGCAGCAAACAGGTTGTCAGTCGGGACCAAGAACCACAAGGGCCCCTGTTAAAACCAATTTTCCCTTCACTGTTTCTCAACATAACACACGCATTCTCCGCCTGTTTGTTCTGCTGCTTTGTTAAGGTAATCCCATATCACTTAAGCTTTTTTTCCCTCTTTATTTTACAAAATGGAAATTTCCATCCAACTCGACTTGACACATTTGTAACTATGGTGACCTGAAATTCTACATTTTCAAACAAACGATGTGGTTTTAAACAAAGGTTTTCTTAACAAAATGAATGACAGACCAAGAGACAGTCATTGAGTGAATGTACTGATTGAAAAATGAACCCTTTTTCTTCACAGATGGCCTTGTTTCGTACAACGCTCCAGCAGGAGAGCAGATGAAGTTGCCCGCTTACACTCTTTACCTCAACGACTCTGCCTACGATGGAGCCATTATCCACAGGTGGGGGAGAGCTTTTTGTGATTCCCTGCCCACTGTCTTTCCTCTTCACTGTTATGGCCTGGTTACCATGGTAAAAGCAAAAGGACAAACAGTGATGTGTGGGTCATGGTGCTGTACAGTTAGGCAATACCTCACTGGAATGACTGAGTCAACCATTCTTGCAAAGTTTTAGGATCAACAGTGGTATTTTGTTTATAGTCATGCTTGGATCACAGCACCATGAATAATGTCCTCCATGACACGGAGCTTTTTTCTCAAACAGTGCAGGGAAAGGAAAAGAAAATGGCCCATACCTCACCACCACTGCCAAAAGCTGAATAAAGCTATTTGTGTAGTAATACTGCCACCTTGTGTTGAAAGGCTGCACAGTTCAGCTAACATTGGGTTTTCTTTCAGTATGACAGAAGGCTTGGGCCAGCTGACTGATGGAGAGTGCGGCTGGAATGATTTTAAAGAGGACCTTGTCTATAAACTGTGGCCGGGGTATGACTACGTGGGCTGGAACAACGAGAGCTTCCCCAGTGGATTTGTTGAGATAATGTTTGAGTTTGATCGTATACGCAACTTTACCACCATGAAGGTGAGATTCCAGAGAAACCTCCTCTCTCGGCTAGTACTGAGTGCTTTCTCCCACTGGCTCTGAAAATGTCCCTCTGTGCACAGGTCCACTGCAACAACATGTTTCCCCTTCACATCAAGGCCTTCCAAAAAGTGGTTTGTTACTTCCGCTCCGATTCAGACTGGGAGGCCGTGCCGCTCTCCTTTAGACCTGTGGTGGATGACAAGAGTTCAGATGCCCGGTTTGTCACGGTCAACCTGGCCAATCACATGGCCAGCGCCATCAAGTGCCAGTTCTACTTCGCTGATGCCTGGATGCTGTTCAGTGAGATCACTTTCCAGTCAGGTACACACTGAAACTCTCTCAGGACAACGTGCAAAATTGGCAAATCTTTGAGAAAAACTTCATCATTTTCAGTTTAGGTTTGATGAGATTTTTGTGCTATTTCAGATACAGCCATGTACAACACAACACTGACAACACCTGGTACAACACTTCCACCGATCATACAGCCAGGTGAGCCATACACGGCCCTTCTTCAACATCACATTACTTACAACACACAAATTGTGTTACTGTCACTTAACATCTTCTCGTCCAGATCTATTGCTTCTGCCTTCCTATCCAAAGCGACATAATAAAATAAAATAAATAAAATATGTTCATTTTCAGGACTACAAGGGTTGTGTGTATAATGTTGGTCTCAAAAGGAGGGTCCGATGATATGCGTTACTGTGTCAGATTTGTTTTAAATCAAATGTATCAAAGTGGTCAAAAATACACAGCTGCTCTCATGTGTTTATGTCATTTGCGCAGATAATTGCTTGGGTTTTAAAAGATTTTATTTGGGTGACAACACCTGTTAGAGTCTTTTATCTGTGCTTCTCCCTGTCATCTTGGTATGCTATATATTAGGATGGATGCTTTCCTGTGTATGCAAAGATCTTCTGTACTTCACTCCACTCTAGTCAAGAAGATGTTAGATTAGACCAAATCTTAGATGTTAAATTAAATTTGACAATTCAAAAAGATGACTTTCTCAGAACCGATATTTAGTTGAACCAAAACAATCAGTAGCGGTCAAAACGATTCAAAGCTCTGTCTCTTGTTGTCTCTCCTCAGAAGATAAAATTGATGATAGCAACACACGGATTCTAATCGGCTGTTTAGTGGCGATCATCTTCATCCTCGTTGCCATCATTGTTATTATCTTGTGGAGGCAGGTTTGGCAAAAAATGTTGGAAAAGGTAAGCCCACCCTTTATGTTTAACTCAGTAAATGCAATCTCATATCATTTATGAGCATTCCCATTGAAGTTTTCCCTTTGAGAGGTGGTCAGATCTGTTGCTTCACTCCCCCACCTCCTTTATTCTAGGCATCTCGTCGGATGCTGGATGATGAACTAACCGCTAGTTTGTCAATACAGAGTGAGACATTTGGCTACACCCACAACCAGTCCAGTGCAGCCAATGAACAGCAGTCTGATTCCACCTATGAGCGCATCTTCCCTCTCGGTCCAGACTATCAGGAGCCATCGCGCCTCATATGTAAACTGCCAGAGTTTGCGCAGAGCCTAGAAGAGACTGGTAAGCTAAAATTTAGGGTGATATCCACAGAGAATCCACTCCTGCGTTCTAATGTGTTTGTTGTTGTTGTAATGTGTCTGTACACTGCTTCAAGATGGTCTGTGCAGACCACAATAAAAATCTCAGTGGAGATTGCAGTACTGGTTAACCAGCGTTGGTGTCATCCTGAACATGTCACTGTTAATGAGAAAATCTGCACAAGAGACATGGAACTGCTAGCTTCTTGCATCGGATCTGAACAAGAGTCTCACTGAAGATCATTCCTTCCATACAGCCTGAAGACCGAGAGAACTACCATATTGAATTTCCCTCTGGGATCACATAAGTATTTTGTCATTTAATTCCATTTTTCATTTCATTTTCCAGCTTCAGCGACCCCCTCAGCCTCTAAATCCACCACCACAGCTGTGGTCCAGGATGGCGTCCCTCATTACGCAGAAGCAGACATTGTCAACTTGCAAGGCGTCACGGGGAGCAACACATACGCCATCCCCGCTTTAACCATGGACCTGCTGTCAGGGAAGGATGTTGTTGTGGAGGAGTTCCCCCGAAAACTACTTGCATTCAAGGAAAAACTGGGAGAGGGCCAGTTTGGAGAGGTATGTGTGTGTGTGTGTGTGTGTGTGCGTGTGTGTGTGGGTGTGTGTGTGTGTGTGTGTGTGTGTGTGTGTGTGTGTGTGTGTGTGTGTGTGTGTGTGTGTGTGTGTGTGTGTGTGTTGCTCATCAGCTGGAGTTACAGCTAAACAAACACAAACTCCTTCTGACTTAATTTCTCGGCTCTAGGTCCACCTGTGTGAAGCAGAGGGAATGCAGGAGTTTATGAATGAAGAATATTTGTTCGATATTCCAGAAGGTCAGCCAGTCTTAGTGGCTGTGAAGATGCTTCGATCAGACGCCAACAAGAATGCGAGGTGCTGCTGTGACTGGAGATAGACACAAATACAGCACATTCTGACTAAAGCCACACTAACGGCCTTGTGTTTGTTTGCAGGAATGACTTCCTCAAAGAGATAAAGATCATGTCACGTTTAAAGGACCCCAACATCATCCGTCTGCTAGCTGTGTGCATCTACAGCGACCCTCTCTGCATGATCACAGAGTACATGGAAAATGGCGATCTCAACCAGTTTCTGTCCCGCCATGAAGCCGAGGGACAACTTGCTCTGCTTAGCAACACACCTACAGTCAGGTGAGTTTGTGTCTGGTGTCTGTAAACTTTCTTTTTTGTTTCGTGAAGCCTACTCACATCTCTCCTGCGTCCTCTGCAGCTTCAATAACCTGTGCTACATGGCGGCTCAGATAGCCTCGGGGATGAAGTACCTGTCCTCCCTGAACTTTGTCCACCGAGACTTGGCCACACGTAATTGTTTGGTGGGCAAAAACTACACAATAAAGATTGCTGACTTTGGCATGAGCAGGAACTTGTACAGCGGCGACTACTACCGGATCCAGGGTAGAGCGGTGCTGCCCATACGCTGGATGTCATGGGAGAGCATCCTACTGGTGAGGATTAATGATAAATCTGTATATCCTGCAACATGTTTCCGACCACTGCAAGAAAAGATGTTGTACATGTTTTTTCTTTCGCAGGGTAAGTTCACCACAGCGAGCGATGTGTGGGCCTTCGGGGTGACCCTGTGGGAGATACTAAACTTCTGCAAGGAGCAACCCTACTCTCAGCTCACTGATGAGCAGGTGATAGAAAACACGGGGGAGTTTTTCAGGGACCAGAAACGACAGGTGAGCGTGTACACAAGCGTTTTCTGCACCTGTAAGCTTCATTTAAATCCCAGACCTGATTTTCTTGCTCTTTGTCGTGCAGATTTACCTGCCCCAACCTGTGCTGTGTCCAGACTCGCTCTACAAGATCATGCTCGGCTGTTGGAGGAGGAACGCAAAGGAGCGGCCCTCCTTCCAGGAGATACACAAAAGCCTCTTGGATTTACAGCCTTAAACCGCAGCAAAGTTTTATACAGTCATTCCCAGTCTGCTCATCTCTGGAAGAAGTGGTGCACGAAGAGAGTGGTAGACACTTGCCAGGTTTAAGCTATCTTTCAGCAGAGAGACAGGGTTGGGGAGAACTACCTGCGGGGTCTGTGCACATCATGAAGATGGACTACCAAGGGGATTTAGTGTGTCTCAGATTGATAAAACTTCGCTTAAAAAAGTTTCATAAACTACAAGATATTATAGAAACAACTGCACCATTATTTAAACACAAACATAGGGGATGTTTTAAAACATTAACTTTGGTTGGAACATGTGCTGAGCAGCCAAATCTTTAATGTAGCATGTGATATTTGGCACTTTTGAATCTTCATGCAACTTTGTTGTGTTATTAGGGGTTAAAGTTGCCCATGTTACGTGATCTGAATTATTGATACGTAAATCATTGCTGAAGAACTTGTCATTTCCTTTAGAAGACTGCTTGAATGTAGAGGGGAAAAGTACAGCAAACCTTTAATTACTGTTAGATTTCATCATATTTTCCAAATATTACATCTGATTTTCATTTAGAGAGCGAATTATAAGATAAAAATACCAAGCAACTCAGACATTTTTCATCTCCCTGCCATTTCCCTACAGGAATATCAGCAAAAAGTGTATATGACTGTGTGTTTCCCATAGATATGTTTAAATCTCAAATATCAATTGTTTTTATTAATATTTATATGTTCATATGTATTTGTTCTGTTTATGTATTGTTGATGTATTTGTATGATAATATGCTCTGTAACTGGAGTGTTATATTTGATTTAATTCAGCTTTTTTCATGTTACATTTTTCATTCATGCATTGTTTCTTTTTTCTATCTTCCGCAAATGTTCTGAAGTTGATCATGAAATGAGATCAGCAACATGCGCTTGATTAGATTTTAAAATTTTTTTTTCTTTTGTTTTTTGCAGGATGTTAATCAGGAATCTTGGCTGTGTTTTGGCCTTGTTTGTCAACAGCTGTATGTGTTTAGAGATGGCCTCATTAGAAGGATGTCACTGACTGTGTTGTGGATGTTGATAGCTCTTTTTTAAAAGTCATGAATGTAGATTAAATGATATTTTTCACCTTAAACAATGCATTCTAATGAAAGATTTAATTAGTATGACTGGTGCTGATCATTTTTGTATCAGATCACACAGAAAATGAAAAATGAAACAGCTTATGAATCATTTGCAGCTTTCAACTATTTGGAGGTGTCTTTTTTGTTTTGTTTTTATATACACATTTTTTTTGTTCTTACTTTCCCTCAGGCACATATCTGTGCCTTCTGCTTTTAATTTTGAACACAGGCCTGCTTATTTCATAAATGAGAGATCATCATAGCTTTTCCAAAGAAAGACATCTACAGCTTGGAGCATGTTTTTAGGGCACAAACATGTTAGATTGATTCAGATGCAAATTTATAAGTTAAGGGTCTACTTTCTTCTGAATAAACTTTTTGAATTAAGTTTAAAACCCTGTCACCATTGCTACACATGAACTGAAGACATGCAAATGTAAAGTCACTCTGTCAAAGTCTTTTTTTTTCAGTGTTTTTACATTTTTGTACTCAAGCGAATGTCTGTCAGTGAATTTTTATATATATATCGACAGAATTTAAACCGTTGATAGACAAAACAAATAAAATCCAAACATGGAACTCTGTCAGAGCTGTTGTCTCTCTGAGAAGCACTGAATGCTTTATGGGATGCCTGTGTGGGCGGTTCTATGGAGCTAAGCTGATCAGAAGCAGGATTTGATTGGCTGGGTTGCTACAGCAGTATCCAATCACAGCAAAAAGGGTGGAGCAAAAACATGACTCCACAGGTGGAAACTTCCTGAACTGGACAAACGACCTGTTGCTCTACATTTTTAACTATAAAAACAGTAGATTTTAGATGTTAGCTTCAACAACATGAAGAAGGTGGTTTTGGTGACCGGAGCAAATAGGTAATTACTGTAATTTTGTTGTTATTACAAGCTTTACATCTGACATCTTGAGGATACAAAACTCAAAGACCTTCTTATCTGGTCTTCAGCTAAATGTCTGCAATGTTAGAAATTCTGTAGCTCTTAATGAATTATTTTGTCAGTGTATTTTATGAGATATATGATCCATGTTCCATTGACCATTAAAAATCTCTGATGTAAACAAATCCTTGAAAATACAAGAGCATCTTCAGGATCGTTTTATTTGATCGGTTAAAGTGTGCTTGTATTAAAACGTAAGAGTAATGCAGCATGAGGGTTTCCTCCCTGCAGTGGCATCGGCATGGCGCTGTGCGAGCGTCTCCTCTCGCAGGACACGGAAGATGTTCTGCTGTGTCTGGCCTGCAGGAACATGGGACGGGCTCAGGCTGCTCGCTCTGCTCTCCTTGCTGCTCACCCCACCGCCCAGGTGGACCTGCTGCAGATGGACACAAGCAGTGTCTCCTCCATCATCAGCGCTGCTCAACAAGTCAAAGTCAGGTGGGAGGATGGATTTAGGAAAGCTGATATTCTCCACTGGTTCTGCTGCTGGATCCTTGTTAGCAATAAATATCATGTTACCTGCAGATATGAGCAGCTGGACTACCTCTACCTGAATGCAGGCATCATGCCAAACCCACAGTTTGATGTAAAGGCCTTTTTTAAAGGCCTCTTCTCCAGGTACATTAGTGATTTCGGCATTTGCTGATCCCACCAATCATTTTAACTTGAATTATGTCAACATCTTCTTTGCATACTGCCTTTCTCACAGAGCTCAAATGTCCATAACACCTTCATTGCAGCAAAGTCATAAGTATGTTTGCCACCGCTGAGGGAATTCTTACCCAGAAGGACTGCGTCACCCCTGATGGCCTGCAGGAAGTCTTTGCCACCAACCTCTTTGGTCACTTCCTTCTAGTGAGTCACTGGTACTTTCACCAATGAATCAACCAACCATGGCATTTTGATTTGATCTGCATGTTACATATGCTGCAAACATGTGTCGTTTTCTGCAGGGACAACTATTTCTGTTTGCTGTTTGTCTTTAAAAGACGATATGTCTGTGATATGGGAGCTGTTCGTCACTTAGCAACTATGCTCATTAAAAATTAACAGTACTGTTCGAGCCATAAGGTCACTGCGGGCATTATTCTGCTCACTCTGTTCCTGCAAGTGAATTGAATACAGTATAAAGTTGCCATTGAAAAAAGTGACCTTCAAAAAGCTCCTGTTCAGTTTTATTAAATGAAGAGCCGGCATCATTCATTAGGTTTGTTTAAACTCAGACTTTTAAATGCTTTTCAAAGAAATGCATTGTCTTGTGATCCAATATTTGATGGCCCAGGTTAGAGAGCTGGAGCCAGTCTTTTGCCACGCAGGCCGGACATCACAGCTGGTTTGGACCTCCTCTAGTAATGCTCACCGCTCAGCGTTTAATCTGGAAGACATACAGCACCAGATAGGCACTCAGCCATACAGCTCCTCCAAATATGCCTCCGACCTGCTCAGCCTGGCTCTAAACACGCACTACAACAAAAAGGTTGACACTCATTCGCTTCCCATGCTGAATCAGAGAGTTTCCCCTTTTATTTACTGTATTTTCTTTCACAGATTGTTGATTGAAGTGTTCCTGTCTTCAATTTTAGGGTCTGTACTCATCTGTCATTTGTCCTGGTTTTGTGATGACAAACCTGACTTATGGCATCCTGCCCTCCTTCCCAGCCTTCCTCTGGTTGCTGCTCATGCCTGTGTTTTGGCTTGTGAGTTCAAATCCACGTGGGATGATTTTCTGTTTAATTGTATTTTCGTCTAAATGTGTTTCTTTTTTGTGCTGATAGATTCGAATATTCACAAACACTTTCACACTGACACCTTATAATGGAGCAGAGGCCCTGGTGGGTTAAATATATATAATTTATAATTTCTTGTTTAGATTCTATACAAAAACTTACACTGACTTCTATTCATCTTGACAGTTTTGGCTATTTAAGCAAAAGCCGGAATCACTGGACCCATATGCAAAGTACCACAGCTTAACATCAGGGCGTGGAGTCAACTACACACAACCACGTAAGGTGTGGCAAGATACATTTTCTATCAAGAGTAAGATTTAAATCATGTGTAAATCCATTTATTTATGTTGTGTACCTTCTAATGTTTGCAGATGGACATTGAGGTGAAGACCTCCGAGGCATTGTATGAGAAATTATTGCAGCTGGAAAGTGATATAAGGAAGAAACTGAAGGAGAAATAAAAAGAAATCAACCTCAAAAAAGACCTGCATGCACATATGTTGCAAGATAACATTTTATTTCTTCCTCTCAAGTCACTGGATGCAAAGGGTCTGACTGTCAGTTCTCTCCAAAAACTATTACCCCTTTCACAACATTATGCATGTCCGAATCCAAAGCAAGGTCTGACATGTCACTTACTCTAAATATTTATTGCATGATTTGCAGTTTTTGTATCAGGAAGGTTATTATACAGTCCACAGTACTACTGTTGTGTAAGGTTTACAATAAAAATGAACCATGTCTGTTCCAAAAGGTAATCTCAGGTCAGTCTCTTTCCAAATGAAACGAGGACTGGAGTTTTGCGTAAATGTAGCCTACATCCACAGCATCCACAGTTTACACGGTCCAAGAGAGGCTTTCTCCAATCTGATTGTTAATCCCAAGATCCTCGCGACAAAACGCAGTGCAGTCTGACAGCAGACTGTCAGTATCGTCCCAGAACTTCACATAAGTGGTCTGCGTTAGTCCCTCTGCAGTGTACGGCGGTGCCGGCAGATGCGCACATTCGCACCCGAGCACGCGCTGGGGAGGACCCAGAGCGCACATCCAGCTGTCACCGTTTTCCTCGATGTGTTTTCCAGCTATGTATTCCTCGTCTGCCCCACTCAGTTTTGGATTGCAAAAAGTCCACACCATCCCGCAGAAATATAAGAAAAACGTGCCCATGACCAGAACCATGAGCGCATAGGACTCGATCATTGCTTTGATGACTGGAGATGCCATGGTTGGTGCGCAGGGATCATTCAGAGGAGAGTGCGTTCAAGAGGAAACGTCAATGCAACCGGCATCATCCTGGGGGGTGGACCGCTGTCCTGTCACACGTTTCAGTAACGCTTCATATCATATATAAAAAAGAAATACTTTACTTCATTGATCATTTTAGTTGTCCTTTTTACAAGCATGAAACGCTTAAAAATGCAGTTGAAATTAAATGAAATAAAAAATACTTTATTCATCCCAGAGAGAAATTCAGTGTTGTAGTGCTCTTGTTCTTCCGGATATAGAGAGTTAACTAAAGGATACTGAAATTTACGTTTTAAAACGAGTATTTCTTTTATTTTTGGTGCATCAACCCCACAGCTTATCTCACTTGTTTGTGCAGATCTGTGCAAAAGTCTTGAACCACTTAAAGTCTGAATTTTACTAACAAGAGGAAGTGTTCCTCAAAGGTTTTTCCTTGGAAAGTATGGAGGCCCAAAATATTCAAAATTGAATAAATATAAATAAGACTTTGAAATAAATGTCATTTTCATAAATAAAAGGCACATATATATTATGGCCATCAAATAGTAAAATAAGATGATGTTATTATTAAATATACACATTATTATTCTTTAATATATATTTATCATTTTCAATTTA
>JAVQJG010109593.1:0-16036 GCA_036024015.1 Craterocephalus amniculus | reverse complement strand
ACACACACACACACACACACACACACACACACACACACACACACACACACACACACACACACACACACACACACACACACACACACACACACACACACACACACACACACACACACATGTTGAGGGACGCCAACTGCACTCATTAATCCACCCAAAGAGTCTGATTGAATTAAAAGGCTCGTTAGGATCAGTTTAACAATACGCGTCTGCATCACAACTTTCTGTTTCCACTTCCTGTTGTTAAACAACGTGATGAACCGCAGTGCGCCAGCTCACACAGAAATAACCAGAAAAAAAAGAATTATTATTATCAATATTATCCTTATTCTGATATATTTCATAATCATTATACAAAACATCCACTAAAGAGCAACTATCTGGCATCTGTGGCCGTAAATAAAGTCCCAAACAGTAAATAATCAGCTATTCTTCTGATATTTCAGGACAGCTCAGATTTTTCTATGTTTTAAATTTAAAGACACAATACATAACTTTCACATCTAATAACAAAGCTGTAGGTGCTTCGTTTCCTTCCTGCCTCTCAATCTTACTCCATCTGAAGAAATCAGGATCTTACAGCATTTTTTTACAGGAGTTTTTATTATTTTCGGTCCCATGCAAGGGTCTCGACAGAGACGGAAAAAGGGCTTTCTGGTCAGAGCAAGCTGAAAAAGACTTGAAACTTCATGACCCGGTTTGGTTGGAGTCTGGAGAAAATGTCTGGATGTATATGAATGCTGGACGAGCCGATAAGGAAGCATCTCTGGGAAAATCTGTTAATTTTCTGTAGTTCGTCTTTAATGAATAAAACCTCCAAATATTTTGTGACAATCTGAATCCGTGAGAATCTGCTTTTTTGGATGGTTTAATGTTTTATTTCTAGTCAATTTTGATTTCATGTAAAAATGTAGTTACTATATAAAACTGTAAAAGAAAAAAAAAAAATTTCTTGCATATTTCAATGGACGACAATCTGACCGTACCTTTAGAGCCCTTGTTACCCGGAATCAGTTTTAGCTAAGGTAAAATCATTGCAGTCTACTTTGTCGTGTGCGTGTGAGAAAGTCTGAACTTTTGTAAATTGTGTTTTTGTGCTGCTTCCCTCTTGGCCAGGTCTCCTAAGGAGATATTCAATCCCAAAGGGACTAACCCAGTTAAATAAAGGTAAAATAAATAAATAAATAAAAGATTCAGGCCTTTTTATTTCTTATCATGTCAACAATTTTCTAATATTTTAAATAATTTTTCAGACATTTTCCGGAAAACATGATTCATTTTCTGGTGAAAGTTTAACGTTAATCGTAAGGATTTTATTTACAGTATTATAAACACACGCCATGTTTCCCATCTGAATTATTCTCATGTGTGTAACTATTTAAAGCTTTTGCAGCAGAGTTGTCTCGTGTGCATCTGCAGGAAGCCTGTGATGATGAGGACACCTTCCTCTTTTCCCAACAAGCTGTTTTCTTCTGAGTCATAGATACATCATTCTGTTATTTGAACAGATTGAAGCGTAACAATCAGATCTTTATTCGGCTAACGACGCATCAGGACTTTAACACTGAACAGCTTTGTTTTCAGAGACACAAATTCACCACAGCCTCATGGTGAGTTTGTGTCTCTTCTGGGTCCGTTTCTATTTTTAGCCCAGAATAAACTCTCAGAGCTAAATCTGACGTTTTGAAGACATGTGAAAAACGGCTGCAGGGGCCAAACTGCTGTCTGATTGGCTCAAATGATCCTTTGTCTGCTCCCACAAACACACAAAGGCTGACAGTGATGATGCCACATGTGACACCGTGACTAACCAATCACACGCGTTGCGTAATATCAGCCACACATCTTACGGTGGTTTGAAACTCCAGCGGTTGAACTCTGACTCCTGACTCAGTGTCTGCAGAGATCCCGGCTGAAAACAGCGGCTCACAGTTCAGCTTATTGTCCTGCAGAATGGCTTCGGTTTCATGCACATCAGATCCCTGCAGAGGCCGGGATCTTCACTCCTCTGCTGTGTAATTACTGAATGTCTTACATAAAATGTGCCTCCACTCTCTGTAAATAAAGGAGAAACAGAAGGATTTCTCTCCGCTCTATCAGGGAAATGTCCATATGCAGCTTTTATAGGCGACATGTGTAACGTTACAAAATGAGGATTACACAGAATCTTGGAAATTGCTCACAATATCCACATTTCTTTTAGATGAAACACAGGTTCAGAGAGGACGTAGTTAGAATCACGGGTGTGCAGGAAAGATGGCTGCCAGCTGTACAATCAGTAAGGCAAGGCGCAGCACATTTCAGGACAAGACAGTTCAAATGGTTTTTAATGAAAACCATGACAAAAAAACATCGCTCTTGTTTTTAAAGACAAAAACAAGAGAAATTGAAAGTAAAGGACTGAAGCTACTGCTCCTTGTTTTGGTGTGAAACTGTTCTGGGTGCACCAAAGTTCAGGCTGTAAAAGTAGAAAGTCAAGGTCCAGCACCAATGATTCCTCTCATAGAAACATAAATGTGACAGTGAGGGTCCTGACTGGTCATGTGATCTGGCTGCGTTGCCACAGGCTTTGGCTGACTGGTCAGCACGCATGACTTTCACATGGGAGGTGGTGGGATCAATTCACCCTGCTACATTCATGTCAGCACTGCTAAAACAAGATTTAATTTAAACCTAAAATATGTTCCTTATAGCCTGGTGCCTAATGATGCACGCAGCACCAGCTGACTGCTCATATGGAGCGATTCATTCTGGTTCTTCTTTGGCCTTTTGGTGCAGTTTGTCCTGAATCACAGGAGGCCCTATAGTCCCAAACTGCTCCTGAACGTTTTGGATATAAAGTATTATTCTTTTTTCTTATAAAGCAACAGCTGTGCAACCAAAACCAGAAAAACAAACAAGCCTGTAAGGCTGTAAGGAAAAGCGACTTAAGGCAACGCTGGCAATCATTGGGAGCATCTACAAACACATAAATAACAACACCACCATGAAAAAAATCCAAAACATAACTGGTTGTTGGTGATTGGACCCACATGTTAACCCAGAGACCGTGTCATCATGCTGCCCGCAGAATGTAGGAGTGCAAAATATAAAGAATAAATAATGATCATGCAAAGGCAAAGGTCAGAGAAAGGTCAGGGGTCTCTAAGACCTGGGAGACCAGCAGCCACAGAAATCCCAGCTTGTCTCAGGCACCATATCTTTGCTTTGTAAGCTTCTTCACATCAAATGAATCAAAAGATTCAGGACCCTGCGCCAACTCCTTGGTCCCATTGCAGAGAATAAACGCGTCTGCAAGTTATGACTGGAAAATATTCTCTGGTTTTATCGGTACGGATGAATGCATAGTTTGTTCCACGACTATTTTACACAAATAATTTGACACATTTTATCCTGGTTTATCCAGTAGAATGAAAACCTTGCTGTGCCCACAGACCTTAGAGAGAAGTGGAATACACTCAGATAGAGGAAATGGTGTGTAAGGTACCATCACCGTGAGAAAAAAGGAAAAAATATAAAGTTTTTAGTTTTAGATAGAGAGAAGTAAAAACTATCCTTGTCTCGTCTTTATGCCGGCCCCACGCTGACAGAGGAGCCCTCACATTCTAAACCGAGTTCACTTGTAATCTGAAATAAACGCCATGGATAATCAGTGTCTCATGTGTTTGTGGGCTTTTTTAGTGGACATGTGATTGTGTGACCTTTCAGATAAAAGTGGGGCCAAGAAGAAGTGAGCCGGAGAAAAACGATCCAACAGGACGGGTCCCAACAATGGCAGCAAACAGGGTGCTCAGTGTCTGTCGCAGTCATGGGAGCATGTGACTCAGCCAATCAGGCTCATTACTGTAACACACGGCTCTGTGTCGGCTCAGCCAGGGGTTAACATGCGTGTTCTCAGATCACATGACCCCTCCTTCATGTTGTTGTCAGCAACAGTTGCTCACTGTTTGGCGGCTAAATGAGGCGCTTCAGCGTGCGCCGCCCCCACAGAGCCGCCTTTATCCCGCACATGCCGCCCCAGCCCCAACGCTACCCTTCACAAACACACACACATGCACACGCCGTGCACGGGCAGGAAGAGGTGGAGGGAGGCCCGTCGCTAGGCAACGCTTTGCCCAACACATCTGGCTGCCCAGTTATTCAAACCAGTTGTCCACAGTCAACAGTTAGCTGCTTCACATTCTTCTTCCTGTGCAGGAAACCGCCTGAAAACAGCGTTTGCTGCTAGAAAACCCAGGAATAAAAACGTTTCTGATCAGGAGAATGCTGCAGCAACTTCTCCATATTAATGCCAAAGTTTCAAACCATTAAACATGAAAATATCCCTGTTACAGATTAATGAATTCCTGAATTCCTGATGTTTTTGTGTATTTTTCTGCTGAGTTTGAACCAAAAACACTAAATGTGTGTTACAGGGGCTGAGGATGAGTGCTACCGGGTAAAATACAAACTCTTTTATAAAACGAAGGGGCTCAGCAACAAACTGGCGTTTTTGATATTCTGCATGTCAGGGTCTCTGAGGAGGAGAACTCTGACCAACAACCCACACTGCCGGCAGCCAGAGAGCCAAACACTGAACCACTTCCTGCTGCGCTGGTGAGCAGAACTGAGGCCAATCAGGCAGAACACAGAATAGACTGTGAGTCTATGAGTTACTGGTTTCCTACTGATTCAGACCACATCCCCTACCTCACTTTATCCATCATTAGAAACGTTTGCAACCAGTGGATGTGACGGCACGCCATAGGTCCCGGTCCCGGCTGGAACGAACTGAAATGCACCCGTAAATCTGCTCATTAAAAACAGCATTCTGCCATGTTTAGATGATATTTTTGGGGCAACTTAGTAACTCAAACGAATGAAAATATTTCCAGATAAATTCATCATTGGGATAACTTTGTAGAGTCACATGATGTGTCTTTTAGAAGTCACTGCATTAATATAAAGATGTTTTTTTTATGCTTTTCCCTCCAGAGCTGCCTTCATTCATGGTGTATTATTGTAGACTCAACCAGGTCCAGGTTCCACAAGCTGGAGACCATCCACCATGGCTCCTAACAACATCAGTGGAAAATGACAAAGAGCCAACGAATGTTTGATATAATATATAAAAATTGAATAAGTTGTGTCGAAACAGAGAAACATCTAAAACTTTCTGGACTCTAAAGGACCAAACTGGCTGCTGCAGCTCTGCAGCATCAATGTTCCCTGACCCTCACTCTCTCATAGACAAACTGTATGGGACTGAGGGTGGTGACAAGCCGAAGGTGTTAACCTGTCCTAGATTTCAGTCTGATCTTGCATCTGTGGAATGTGCTAGAAAAACAAGCACAAATGTAAAAGTGCTTCTTGTCCTCAAAGTCTTTTTCTCTGAAACACATACTGGAAAAAGAGGGGAGGTGTCCTCTAACATGGGTTGTCCCACGTTCAGGCTTATAATGCGGCTCCTGTCGTTCCAGGGATCAGAGAGGCAGGAACTGAAACACTCCCAGTTTGTCGTCACCCTGTCTCGTAGGTAAGAGTCAGGCTCAGCTTGGCTTCCTAGAAGTATGCACACAGAGTGCCGCTCTACGGAGAAACAAAGCCCTGGCATTCAGCTACCTGTGTGGCTGCCATAGTGCCCAGAGCATGTGTGTCTCTGGGTGTGTACCTTGAGGTTCAGCTGAGGGGATTTCTAGGAAAAGGTAATGGGAGTAGGTGCAGTGTTTCCATCCTCTGCTGCAGATAATCAGCCATTGAGTTGCTTTCATGCAGCTTTCATGCAGCTAGCATGAAGCAGAAACGGGTTCTGACTGAGCACATCCCGCTTTCTTCTTTTTTCTGAAGTGTCTCATAAATGTTGGTTAAGGTGCTGCACATGCTGCTCATCCTGCAGATGATCTCTCCCTGCTGCAGGCGGTGTTAAGGTGCTGCACATGCTGCGTCCCAGACTCCAAACCTTTGGCTGCAGGTTTGAGCTTCTGTGAAACGCTGCTGCGTTCAGACTCGTTTCCATTCTGAGAAGTCTTTCAGATGTGAAGCACATCCTCTGGAAGGACCTGAATGTTCCTGTTTTAGCAGCTTTACATCTGTTAATGACACTTTTTGTTTCTGCATGAAGTAAGTTGGATTTTGTGATAAATGTTTGTATGATTTAGAGGAATCTCTAACATGCCAGTGCATCACTGTGCTGCAGTCAGGTGACTTTTAACCCTTGCAGGGGACTGTCTCAGTATTGTCTCAGTAGGGTTTTAGTGAGTTTTCCTGCAAACTGTGGGTTTTTTGCTTCAAAATGATGGTTTCTGCTTTGGTTTGTTTTGGATTTCTGACATCGTCTTGGTTTTGTTGCATTTTTGTTCAAGATTTGTGTTTTCAGAGTTTGTGTGGTTGTATAGAAGTAGACGTCACGTGGCATCAAACGCAGGACGCTGTGGATGCTTCCTGCTCCTCTGCTGGAGAATTAAGATGTCTGAATCCCTTCAGTACGGTGGCCGACAGGTGCATCACATGCAAACAGAAATGTTAATGAGCGCAGAGGAGCGCTGCATGAACAAAAATAACTGCAGGAAAAAAACGCTGCAGGTTAACTTCTGGCCTCTGGGGGCAGCAATGAGTTTTCACCCAGACAACAGGAAGGAACAGTTTAAGCAACGTGAGCAAAGGGAGAGACGCTGTATCAAGGAGATTTTTTTTTTTTTAACAGTGGATAGATATCAGCTGATTTAAATTCATGCAGCACTCCTCATATCTGCAGCACTATCCTGTATTAGCAACTTTTCCCGCTAGCATTTCTGGTTGGATATGCAGCGTTCTTCTGTATGTGAAGCGTGTTTGCACCCGTGGGCCACTGTACGTATCGCATATATCACCACAGATCTGATTTAGGGCCACATATGAAAATGACCCGGGTCACTGTGCTGCTCAGACTGTCATAAAAGGTCACATGTGCAAAAAAATTGTCTGATTTTTCCTATTTTGTGCTGCAGTGTGAACATAGCTTCTGACTTCCTCTCCTGGTAACTAAGTTTTACGACAAACGGGAGAGTTTTTATTTCTTGTTTAGTTCCAGGGTTACTGCTGTTCCTAGAAAACAAGGAATTTGTCTGATCATTGTGTTCCCGCTCTGTTTTTTTCCCTCCAGGCTGTTTAATTCACAAGTGTTCACAAGTCTGTTGTTCTCAGATATTAATAAATAAACATGTTTTATGAATAAATGTGGCTGTCTCGGTGCCGTGAGACCAGCCCCATGCTGTGAGCTCATTCACACTGATAAACCGTCCTCATTAAACATCAGGCAGCCAAACAAACACAACATACACAGCAGATGTTGGATTTCCTGATCATTGCAAATATTGCAAAAGAGAGATGAGTATTCTTCTCTCGCTTCCGCAGCTTTTTAGGTGTTTCTTGTTTCAACACACCTGATTCTAAAGAATAGGTCCTTGTGCAAAAGTAGACAAGAATCTGTTGGATCCATTCCATTAAAAACGGGAAACATCGAAAAGTTACAGGACAGTTACCCAGAAATCCCAATAACTTTGTATTTTTCTCAAGGCTGTCAGGGATCGACCTAAAATGAACACATTAATGCATAAATCAACATTAATCCTTAATTCAGACGACTCTGACTATTTCCAAGCCTTTTATTTAGATGATCCAGGATCACCCGTCTGACATAATCGACACAATCGATCATTGTCGCTGCAGGAGGGGGGGGGTTGCAAACACCGATGCCATCTTGCCATCCAAACATCGCAGCAGAGAAGGTGTTGATGTGAGGAAACAGATCTAAATTTACAGATTCTGAAATAAGAATCAGCTTCTCTTGTCGTGTGAAAACACCACACACACATACACACACTTTTTCTCACACTTCCAAAGTTGCTGATGATGTCATCGTCTGAGGGCTTTCTCCGGATGAATCATCCCAGACACACACAAACAGGAAGTGGTAATGCCCATATAAGGAGTGCTTGTCAGGTGGAGTCCCCTCCGTTCTTCTCACACATTTACAAACAACAGAGGCTGACCTTTGTGTTCTCCATCCGACGCTGCAGACAATTGGAACAGACGGCATGTTGACAGGAAAAAAGAGGAACAGTTTCAGTGTTCGCTGTCTGTAGCCAAAACAAAGTGGCTCATGAGCCTCCCGCCTCCTCTGCTCCCCCCACCACCCCGTCCACAAACAAATATCTGAGAAAAACAATTCGTGAAAGATGTAGCTTTTATGTTGTCACTTCCTGTCCAGGAGAAGATGAGCTAGCTCTGAGTCAAATGGGAGCCGTGCCAGTGCTCTGGAAATACAAGGCTTGCTACAATTACACGTTTTTTTAATTCAGATTTATTTATTACAAATTAAATCATTAGGAGTTTAAAGTGGTTAATATGTAAAATCGTTTTCTGTGGGTTGGGAAAGGTTCTGATTGGACGAGGGACGAAGACATACTCTGCTTTTTTTCTATTCAATTACAACATAGAAAAAGCACATAAATACGCACAAATCATCAACATGACGTGAAATGAAGGGGTACATGGGGTAGGAAAATGATTTAAGTCAGAATTAAAAGGAGAATAAACCACATATTTCTGAGTTAAGTGTAATTCGGAACAATCCTTTCCATGAGGAATTAGTTGTTAACGTGTAATTTTTCATTTATTTAAAGCAGTTTAACGTTTATTCTGAATTAAAGGGAATTAAAATGTAAACCTGGCTGGTGTAATTCAGTCACGAACTTCTTCAACAACAACTGCTTTCCTTATCGGATCCTGGTTGTCTTCAAATAAACGTTTCCTTCTGCTCTCATCATCTTGCTCCAAATATACGTAGATAGCTGTCGATTTCAGAGGAAGTGAGGAGGCGGAGATGCACATGAACGTACATGAACTCCAGGTAAACTCGAGGCTGGAGATCAGCACAGAAATGGTGTGAGGTGATTGTGAAACAAACGCTTTCTGTCCCCTCTCTTCTCTAACTGACAGGACGGAGTTGCAGAGCTGTCTGACCCTGACTCATCACTGCATGCTTTCATTCCAGGTGCACCAGTCACTCCAGCACACCTGAAGCCCACGCCCACTTCATCTCTGCCGAGGCACATCTGGGGCCTGTGAGGAGGTGTGTGGGGAGGAAGTGCACCAGGCGAGTTTCGGGTCCCTGCAAATGTTTCTTTAGTCTAAACACACCAGCTTAGTGGCTGATTCAGTGTGTTTCTGCAAAGCTTTTAGGGTTTTTATTGTTTGCTTTTCAGTGTAGCTTCTGAGTTTGGCCCAAACATCAGGGAAAGAAATAAAAGGGAGTTTTTCTCCCCACCGTCGCCTGAAGCAGCTCAGAGCGGGATTGATGGAAGACTCTTTTCGATGCAGTCTGTTGGTTTCCTTATTTTGTTATTAATTGGCTGGTATATATGTATATATGAATGTATGACAGTCAGGTTACTTAAACTGATTGTCAGTGAAGCGCCTTGAGGTGACTTTGTTATGAATTGGCGCTATACAAATAAAGCTGAATTGAATTGAATCAGCCTAATGAGGAATGATGAATGATTTCTGAGGTCAATATTCAGTGTTTGATGAGCATTAGCGCCCTGAAGTGACTGCCCTCTTCAGAAACCAGACATTGTAACTTTGTGGTAGCGGGTCTGGCACAAATGGGATCATGTGACCTGCATCGTTTTTTATTGTCTTCCAGCAGCGTTTATTCATCAGCAACAACAGCAGTAAGTCCTCATGAGCTGCAGAGCGATGCAGGATACGTCTGTCTAAATGCTGCCAGTTGAAGCTAACGGCTACAGACCAAAGTTAACGTAGTAATGCAGGTTTTTATGCAATAAATCATTGCATTGAAGTTACAGGTTCAGCTCCCCCTAGTGGCCAAAATTTACACAGTATCCCTTTAATAATGATTTTACTGATGTAGGGCCATGCTTCTGTCCCCCGGCCTCCAGAGATTTATAAAAATCTGCACATGTTGCTATATTAAATAAATGTGCCAAGACACCCATTTATGTCTCGTTTCCAGTCTGGGGTTGTAAGTTGGCACCCCATGGGGGACTAAACATCCCTCTTTATAGACTGGGTTTATATAACTCTGTGAAGAATAAAAATCAAAACTAAAACAACAAATATAAACACTGAGGGTGATTAAAATACTGGAAAATGTATCATTTCACACAGAAAATCTTTTGATATGAATAAAAATGTAACTGAGCCAGTCTGTGAATGAAATCTGCGGGAATGAAACTAGATCAGCTTTTAATGAGGATGAGGAGGGATTTGTGTGTTACAGTAAATAAACTGGAGCTGCTCCCGTTCCCGTCCGCACTGCTCTTACTGTCACTCCACTGTTACATAACTCTATTGTTTATTCTTGCAGCTCATAAATGGGGACACACACCTACTGACCATATTGAGCGAGTGTGTGTGTGTGTGTGTGTGTGTGTGTGTGTGCGTGTGTGTGTGTGTGTGTGTGTGTGTGTGTGTGTGTGTGTGTGTGTGTGCGTGTGTGTGCATGTGTGTGGAGGCGGGAAGCCAACAATAAATAGATCAACATACTTTCTGCAGCTTCCTCCTCTTCATTTCCCAAAAAAGGACAAAGTGTCTGTTCAGGGACAGTTCCACCTTCCAGGAAGCAAACAGCAGGTAACGGCCTCACCTGAAGGCTTCCAGGTAGGAGACAGAATCTGCACATCCTTCCAGCCAGGACCAACACACCTGTATGAAAATAAACACACATCACATGCTTCCTGGAAAAAGCAGAGAGACAACGGAAAAAGAGGATTTCTGATCAAACTCGGAACATTTATATTCAGTCTCTTTATTTCTTATTTCTCTTACACGGTCAGAGTTCTTTCCGACGCTTCCGTCAGTCGTTCTACTATCAAGGAAAATCCTTGAAAAATCCTGCAGAATGCCGAGCGAATCCCCTGCAAAGAGTTCAAAGAAATGCACCAATGCAAGTATTTTCTTGATGAATGCTGTTTAAATTGCATGACAACTGTTGTGTTGTTTAGTTTAACATTGTTTAAATGTGTAATGGTCATTTTCTTCATAAAATGCATATGAAAAAAATCGATAACTAGTATAGTGCTAGTAGCAGGCTTCAGTAACGTTAGCGTTAGCTGGCTGAGCACTACGGTGCTTTGTAGCAGGCCGGCCTCGTAATCTACAGAAATAACGTCATCTGAAAAAGCTTCAGCAACCTGCTGCCGCTCCTCAGGACATTGAGGGTTCAACAGTTGCCAAAGTAATATTTACACATCGGATGTAACGTTAGGTTAGCCTGCTAACGTAAAACAAGCTGATGACGCTTAAGATTGTCGAAGGGGTGTCCTGAACTTTCAGTCCTCCCCTCTGTAGCTCCATTTTAAGAGATAAGGGGATGGGTGAAGGTAATAAAGAGAAACGGGATTGATCCTAAGTCTCCATCTTCATCCCCATGTGCAACTGTTTGCATCCCCACGGCTGATGTCGGCTTTCCTGTCTGGATGTGAGTCACAAACCTGCTAGATCTGCTAAACAGCTGATCTCACATCTTTTAACCACGTAGCTTTGTGTATGAGCAACAATGTCAAGTTTTCAACCCATTCAACTCTGAACCATTAACTCTGGATGGGGGTCAGGTAGAAAAGTACGTAACCTTGGAAGTACAGCGGATGTAAGCAAGAGAGATTGGAAAACATGGTTTTGGATGGTTGAAACAACATGAAACTTTGTGCATCATTACATCATCACAGTATCGTTGCATCACGTCTGGAGAGATGCCGCTCAGTCATGTGAGTTTGAGTCAAGTTTATTTATACAGCAAAGTTGACCAAAGTGCTGAAAAGAAATTAAAAACTAAAAACAACAAAAATGAAGAATTTAAAAAAAAAAAGTGAAAATGAAAACTTAACATAAAAACAACCTGAACCAGAATTGGACTAAATAATATTAACATTAACATTAATATTAACATTAAGAATGAACAAAAGAACGTCTGACAAGCTTGTTTTTCCCCCCTAATTACACCAGGTCTTCTTAAAAAACGGCAAAACCCATTTTAATAGCATGCAAACTTGTTTAGATTCTACTAAAAGCTTTCTCCTACATTCCTACATTTTTCTTGCTTCCATTTATCATTTTCACCTTTTGAATGCAAATAAAAAGCAGCAATGGAGACATAAATATTAGCAGGAAATCATGACGCAATTCATTTATTTGAGCACCAAAATAAAGACATCATATTTCCCTGAAGTCGCTAAACACCGCGGAGAACAGTCTCTTTATGTCTAATTTTTATATTTTTTCATGAGCATCCGGAGCTGTAAAAGACTGTAATGTCCATTTCAGGAATGTAGGTGCGTTAATCTGGTCTAATGTCACAGGATAAAGGAGGGCTTGAACCCAACACCTCCTGAGTGAGAGCATGTGCTCTGACCAGTCAGCCAGAGGGATATTGTGGTGGTCAAGCAGCCAGGACACATGATCGGTCAGAGGCATCGTGACAGGACCCTCGCTGTCACACTTCCATCTCCGTTAGTGTGAACAAGTGGAAGAAAGCTGCTGTTTGATTAGAAATAAAGAGGCCATGGGTTAGGCGCCAAAGAAGCCAAAGTGCACCCTCCTCTGGGGTAACGTGTGGTCTGACACTCATAGCACACACGGACCGAGAGTAATGAGATGATCTGCATGACATCCATGAGAATGGTAGCACACGCTGTGGGGTCAGCTGACCGGGAGCGATTGTGTGTTCCAGCTGACTCGGACTCTAACAGGAAACACGTGATGATTTATTGGAAATGAAGTGCAGGAGGAGAAGAAATGTTGCATTCAGGGGCACGTGAAGCTTCAGACTGCCTCCGTTATTGACAATGATTTAACAAAAATGGAATAAGCATCAGTCAGATCTGCAGTCCTGCAAGCGTGCAGGAGAACACTTAACTCTTCATACTGAATCTTTAGAAACCTTTATATTTAGGGAAAATAGCAGTTTAATTTATTGATGACCTATTCTATTAGACATTTAATCTGGAAATTCTGCATCATGAGTGCCACGTCATTTTGATTGGCAGGTGTCAGATATCTGGTAGAATGAGGCAGAGCAGCACAACCGTGGTTTTTAGCCTGTGTTAGCTTGTAGCTACAGACAGTTCTGAGTTTGATGGGTGTCAATCATCCCCCCCAACCCCCCCGCTCTCAGCCCCCCATGGTCGCCAGCCTGCTCTCACCGTTTCCTGCTGACGTAAACTGCAGCCTTTAGCAGCTGCACCAGCAGCACCACCCGACCTGACCCCGGTTAACTGGAATCCCGTCCTCCACCCTGTCGGGGAGTTCTCTGTTTTCCATTTCTGCTTATGTTTTTTCTTCCCGCCTGATTTCTGACTCACCCTGACATTATTAGTCAGCTTAACTGAGTTTGAGCACAAAGTAAAGGCTTCCATTGTTTTCCATGGATCCCCCACCCACCCGCTCAGACACACACACCGCCGCTCACACTGAGCTTCTGAGGAAACTCTGATTAGTTTTACATCTTTACATTCACCAGCATCAGTCCAGCGTTCAGCCTCTGGACTTTCACTCTGCAGCAGAACAACTTTCTTTTCTTTATGGGTTCATTTAGCTGTTCCTGCATCATAGTTTCTCTGCATATCCTCCTGCATTAAAAAGATAAAAATAAACTGGTTGTGGCTGGATAAAAATCACAGTTAGACCTGAGATGCAACTTTTCTGTGCAGTATTATTGCTCTTTTTCATGTTATTGGGTTTGGATTTGCTTTTTTAAATGCTAAAATTAGTCATTTTCCTGTCAGTTTTAGTAGTTTTTTTTCTAAACAAGATGATTTAAATAAAGGTCACTATTACACACGTTTGAGTCATTAAGAGGAAGTTCTAGTTTTCCCAGCAACATGATGAGGTTTTACCATGATGGTGCACATTATAACACAGTAACAGTACAGTTGTGCAAGACAACTTTTCAATCCTTGCCATATTAAGGGCCGTCCCAAACCATGTGGCCCCCAGACAGGCTCAGGGTTAAGGTCAGCTGGTGCAACGGCTAAACGGAGGAAAAGATTTTCCAGTGCGAGTTCTGCATGTTTGCAACACTGACAGAAAATCCCCAGGATCAGGAAGAGAAAATGAAAGTAGCAAATCTTCGTCTACGCTGACGTTCGACTCGATGTTAACACAATTATCTGCATCGGTTTATTGTACTGGAAATGTAAAACAGTAATGAGACATGAGGCGAGGCAGCTGGTGCTGACAACTTTTGCCCCAGTTTTTAAGATGCCACTGTTGTTCTTATGAAACACTTTTTGCTGCTGTTATGCATGAAAAGTGCTTTATAAATAAAGTTTGATTTGGTTAATGTGACTGATGCAACACAGTGACATCATGCCGCTGTACTTAAAAAACACAATCATGTATTATTGAGAGGAAATTTAAAAAATCTGCAAACCTTATAACCTCAGTTACAATTTTAGACATTTTAAATAAATCTTTATTTTAAAAAAAAAAAATACAAATCACTGCATTGTTGTGTTGTAGTGAACATGCTCTCTTAGCCGGTTCGTGCACGTGATTTATTGATGATGCTTCCTCCATGTGACACGTCCAGCATGGATTGGAGTTTGTTGCAGAATGAGGTCATTCCGTTGAAATGTAGTCTGACATCAGCTGAGATAAACTTAGTGATTTCGCTCTCTCTATCTCACACGCACACACACACACACACACACACACACACACACACACACACACATGCACACACAGAGTCAGCTGATGTGTTTTCTGGAAATGATCGGTGCGTTTGGGAAGTGCAGGGTGAGTTCAGGGGGAATGGGAAAAAGCTGATCTCATGTCATCGGTGAGTCAGCGGTGGACGATGACATCACCGCCCCTCTCACGCTGCCACGGGATTGGATGAGTCAAACTGAGCCGGGCTCGGCCGACCTATCAGAGGAGGTGGGAGAGGATGGAGTGAGACGGCGGGCGAGCCAGGCTGAGGGGGGGAGAGAGAGAGGGATCACATGACGTCACTCTCAGCTGGTTGTGCGTTAGGAAGCCTGTTACTCATGTGTGTTTACGCAGATCAGCTTCATGCTGCTTCTTTTACTCAAGTTCTGCTCAAAGATCATTTCTGATGGTTTCAGAGCCAAAAGCAGAGTCCTGCTCAGAAATCTGCTTTATCATCACGCTGCCAGGAAACAGATGCAGAGAGTTTATCACAACATGATGGAAAAGGATATTTACTCTGAGCCGCTTTATTCTTCATCACAGTCTGAACCCTCTTCAGGAATAGTTCTCCAGGATCCTTGAAGGACTTTCTAGGAATAGTTCTCCAGGATCCTTGAAGAATTTTCCAAAACTCTTCTTGTTCTGTTCTCTGTCCAGCTGATCCCTCACTGCTTCAATAATATTGAGGTCTGTAGACGATCCATCCCTACATCAGACCCTTTTCCACTGATCCTCAGTCCAGTTCTAGGGTCATGTGACATATCTCAACTTTTCTACAGCTATGTTTCATATGAAACATCTGCCTGAGCTGCGGTCATCTGATCTCACATCAGATTTCAGGGTAAAATGCAGTGAGTGAGCGAGGTGAACAGTTCCCAGGGAGCGATGATGGAGCGGTACATGGGAGCGGATCAGATGGTGTATTGATCGGAAGATGCAGGCGATGAGTGATGCTGATGTAAGAGTCCATTAGCAGCATCATACGGATCCAGATGTGGACGTCTGCTTTCTACACACATGCTGATCAATATGTGCTGACAAAGAAAAACAAAACATAAATAGTAGAAAATGAAAGCAAAGATTCGTCACAGTGTGTGAAACGGGGAGCCAGAAACCTGGTGGAAGCAGAAGAAACATCCAGACCCAACAGCAAGTCCTCTCTGCTCCACCTCTTTATGTAAACTGCACCCTGCACAGCATCACAACAGGTTTCTGCCCATTCTGAGCGGACTGTTATGCAGCTTTGCATTTGTTGCCCACACACACACACACACACACACACACACACACACACACACACACACACACACACACACACACACACACACACACACACACACACACACACACA
>JAVQJG010109592.1:0-13792 GCA_036024015.1 Craterocephalus amniculus | reverse complement strand
GGCACCAGTCCTCCCAAACAGATCATCAAACTGGGATACAGTGAGCCTGAAATAGCCCTGGAAGCGCCGGTCATCCAGCCGCAACTCCTGGATTAGTATGAAATTCACCGAGCTCCGAGCGCCTCTGGAGGAGGATCCGGTGGGCCCAAACACGACGTCTTCAAACTTCCAAAGCAGGTAAAACCCCTAATCTCTAGTAATTGTCATAACTTGTCGGCGCCGTGGCTGCTATGTTGGTGACGTGTGAACAGCTGTTTGACTCGCGAGTAGAGAGTTTTTGTACGCGCGGAAAAAACGCTTCATTCTAGCGGAAAAAACGCTCAAATCAAGCGAGTTGACACTCGGTATTCGCGCGTACAAATCAATGCGCGGACGCGATATACCGCTGTTGGTGTGAACGCGGGGTAAGAGCATTCCCGTAGGAATCAAGAAGCAACAGAAGTTAACCGCATTGGCCGAGAAAGAGCGTCTCGCCAAAGCTAAAAACTAGCCGCTTTCGCTAACTAAAATAGCCGGACACGATATCAGGCATAGCTCCTTTAAGCAACCATTTCAGTTTCACTCCCCCTAAAAACAAAATGCAGTTCATCACATGTGACGATAAAAAGAGATTGTGCTATATTCTCCTGATTGTCAGTCATAAAGTGTTCTAGCTTGATTGGCAGGTTTTTAAGAAGAAACGGGGCTCAGCGGACGGTTGGCTCTCCGTAATTGCTGTTGTTGGTGCTGTCCAGATCTTTGCATTGCAGGTCCCCACCGGTGTAGTCAATGACAGAGATTTTTTTGCCAAAGCGGTCCACACACCAGCAGAAGCCTCGCTTTCGACCTCTGGACGGCTTACACTACAAATATAGAGAGGAAGAGTTAGAAAGGACTCTTTGCGTGAAAAACACAGAATTTAACGAAGCATCCAAACCTGTTTGCGTTTGAAGAAGCCCTTTTTGTCACAGTTGGGGATGTACAGAGAGACAGCCAAGACCTGAGAAGAGTCCTTCATGCTTTGAATGAGATTATCTAGTTTTCTCCTGCAGGGACCCTACATAGAAACACAAATGTGAGCCATTTGAACCAAAACTCCCTGGAATGTTTCGTTATTTGGTATTTCATTCTCAGTAATCCCTTACAAATTCAGGGTCCAGTTTATCCAGGCTAGGAGGTGACGGATCTCTGTTACTGGAAGGGCCCACCCTGGCCAGCTGATTCTTGCGGTCCTTGGCCTGCTTCATGGCCTGGGCCTTCCGACTGCTGATATGATCTCCATATAAGGGAACCTTGGTTTGCGCTGGCTCTGCAACGCATCACCGGGAAATTGTCCATTTGTTTGGGAAGGCAAAGACAGACACAAAAAAAGAGACGTTGCTCATTAGTTTTCAGGCAACAGCTTGTAAGTCAAAGTTTCCACCAAAATGCATTCACTTTTCACAAGCCTAATGTGTTCCCAATGTAAATCATTCTTCTTAAATTTTCGCTGCTGGGCTGTTTGCTTTCTCGGAGCATTAATACTGCCAACAATGTGTCACTAGAGAATGCCATTTAGCACAATTTTACGCAAGGCAGAAAAGTCCTTGCAGAATGATTCTGGTTGCTTATATACACAACTTAAACATTTACTCAAATTATGTTATATTGCTGCTGATAAATGATGGGAGGGAAAAAAGAAAGAACATGAACTAAACTAACAGCTGAGTTTCAGTGATTTACACAGGATTACTATTATCAAAGGAGAGCACCCTTTTTTTCTGGAATTGTGGTAATTTGTACTGGAGCTTTACAAATTACAGACAAAGGATTAAAGTAACCAGTGATTCCAATTCTTACACAAAATGTCCAGAGGGGTAATATTGGTCCTTTGCAAGTGCTTCAAAGCATTTCCCCTGCTTTCATGGACGAAGGGTCAAAATCAGAAGCACTCCGAGCTGGAGTTGCACCTATTTGAGTGGCTAAAATTAAAAAGCAAAGCAAGACTCGTAGGAAAACAGGACAAGAGTGTCCACTTTGGAAATGTTACAATACAACGTGATGATTTTACTGCACCGGCTAAATGCTTACATAGTACAGTTTAGTGGCGACCGGCCAGTTTCAGATTGAATGTGTTGACATAAGGGACAACACAGCCTACATTTATGGCAAGTTAAGTTGCCAGTCTGGGGTATATGTAGACCAGGGGTTTTAAAACTTTTATAGCAAGTGACCTTAATGAGATATTTAGTCTCACCCTGGCACCCAGGCCTCTGCAAACATGCTATTACCTTGTGATGTGGCAAGCCACCACAAACAGCCGCAACCCATTTTTTGCTTCCAGCCCCCACTGAAACCCTCCCGTACGTGTACCTTTCATCTGTGCAGAAACGCAGCTCCTTGCTAAATTTCGGGGTGTCGCGCACAGTCATAAACCTCAAGTCCCCCCCTCTCTTTAT
Organism: Craterocephalus amniculus; assembly: GCA_036024015.1. Classification (NCBI taxonomy): domain Eukaryota; kingdom Metazoa; phylum Chordata; class Actinopteri; order Atheriniformes; family Atherinidae; genus Craterocephalus; species Craterocephalus amniculus. The sequence continues at coordinate 11,375 of JAVQJG010109592.1, read as the reverse complement.
TGTCTCCACCCTCTTATTCAAGCAACCACAGTGTCTATGCTGAGCACTTTTTTTTCCCCTCCCAAAAGCACTTTAGAGTGATATTTCATTTTATTTACAGCCTTAAACATGCATTTGCCTTGTACGTGTCCCTAAGCCACAGCTGGCCCATTTCCACTGCTGTGTCACGCACTCGCTTCCGTTTCATTTTGTCAGATTGCAGATTCATCATTTAGATCTAAAACCCCTCCATTTCTGCGCTGACGTGATCGCTAAGCTACTAAGCTAACTGAGTGGGGAAACAAGGTCAAGGCCTCATTGGAAAATGATGCTTTAAAACCCTCTAGGGTCCCTCCACCCGCAGGGGTGATCATGACGTCATCCGTCGCTTTACTTAATGACGGGATCTTTGACAAAAAATAGGAAGAGAGATTCCCTCCGGTTTCCTGCTGACAGCCCCCCCCCCCTTTTCAGAGAAAGCTGAGGCAGATCAGCAGCCAGTGTGTGAGTCTAATCAAGTCTTCACTTGCTAATCCTTCAAACTGCTTTAATCTGACCTGTGCTGACTGATCTTTCATTTTCTTTCCCCTTGTTAGGCGTCTCGGAGAGCTGCTCCCTGTAGGAATTAGTCACTGAAAACTCATTCCCTCTTAATTCTTTCCTTCCTTTCTCCCCCATCAAATCTTTGGCTAGAAGTTTTTTTTCTTCTTCGCTACAGCTGGAAAATTAGAATAAATTTGATCTTAGAGCTACGTGCGCTCGCAGAGCAATCTGCGCCAAGTAAAAGTTCACATTTCTTTAAGCTTTTGTTGAAATAAGCCACGCGCAATGATGTCAAAGTACACAAACATGCATTCTGTGCATGAGTTCTTCAAGTAAGTGTAATGCGAGTGCGCGTTCGTCAGTGTTTCATTTCTGTGTTGACAGGACGCCCAGCAGGACTTAATGGAGAAGCTGGCTGACGGGCAGACAGACGAGGCATCGGTAACCCACGCTCAGCCTGCATTCTGCTGAATCACTTCACAGCCTGGGGCTGCCTGCAGCGCTGAGATGCGCAGAGGGAGAGACAGACGAAGAGAGCTTTGCAGAGCGGTGAGAGAAAGAGAGGAGGCTCACGTGGGAAAAGGGAAGGGGAGATGAAGACTGGAGTTAACAGATGAAGTTGTTCTGATGCAGAAGTGCTGATTATATATTGCAACCACAAAATATTCACGTGGATTGACAGCAATAGAGGAGGAAAAAAAAGGGAATCCTGATCCTAAAGAATTGATGTAAATGCTCAAATCTCTGGGTTGCCTCTTGTTTTAAGGGTTAGGGTTCCACTTAATATTCTATATAAAACATGCCAAGTGTTTCCACCTTTCTTATCTCCTTTTGCTTTTTAGGGCACCTCATGTCAGTGTAACTTAGCCAGAAAAAAATCTGTGGTGCGGTAGTGCAGTCCCAGCCAGAGATATTACTTATGTTTCCAGAGTGGCGCTGCAGACACAGTGAAACTCCAACCTGCAGGAAAAACGGAGCATCAGACACAGTGGGAAAGGGTGAATGCGGGATTGGAGGGAGAGGAAGAATAGAGTGGAAAAGATGAAGAGGGATCGCAGCCAGGCGGGGGAAAGAGGAGAAGAGGCTTGTGCGGTGGGAGAGAATGAAGCGGACAAAAAGGTAGGTCAGGTGTGGGAAAAAAGGCACAGATGGTGGATGAAGAAAAGCAGAGGTGCATAGAAGACCCACAAAGGGGGAGAAAAAAGAATGGCTGAAAGACTAAAAATGAAGAAAAGAAAAGACTACAGAGGAAGGGAACAGGGCCAAACATGGTTCCACACCTTATGGACATTGAGTGTGGCATTTTTCAGCATTTTCCCACAAAGCTGTCCTCATTGCTCCCCTGCACACACAAGCACTCTGTCCCTCAGCCGCCATTCAAAAGGAGCCAACTAGGAGCCGCACAGCACGCCACCTGTAATCTTCTCACTTGTTTTATGTTCACTGGCAGGAAGAGAGGGGTGAGGAGGGGGCACGAGGCGATGGGCCACTCACACAAACCCACTGATTTACGGCTCCCAGCTCCACCAGGGGCTTTAAAACTGAGATGACAGGTTGATCGGCTCTCCTCGCCGATCGTTGACAGAGTTCAGGGGGTCAGGGCGTAAAGGGGCTTCGGAGTCGTGTGCCTTGATAATCACAGGTGTCAGGATGGATTAAAGAAGACTGGGAGCTGGCCTGTATCAGAGACACCCACGGGAAGCCCTTTCTTGTAAAACCCTCCTTGAGAAATCTTGAGAAAAGATAAATTCATGGCCTAACGAGCTACATTTATGTTTTATGAGGGATACATCATTAAGCTTTTAGACTTTTGGATGAGGCGTGTTCTCTCCAATACAAAAGCACGCTAATATTCAGAAATCTACATTACAGTGCAATGTGGAGGAAAAACTACATGACATAATGACAAACCAATTGAATTCAGTTAATTAATGCCCCAATTAAAGTGAGTGATCTGGTCAAGCATGCGCAGCCGCTGTGATCTGCATCCGCCAACTCTCCGCAGGCCTACCTTTTGATGGATGGAGCAGTTTGTACAACTTCTCGTTCTTGCACACCCCCCGGCCGTGCAGGAGTGCGTGCAGCGGCTTCTCCTCGCCATACTTGGGCAGGCAGCGCAGCCCGCGCATGCACGGTCCGGTGTACACGCCGCACGGCTGGCCCTCTTCGAGCGCGCACGTCTGGCAGCAGCCGCAACCGGGCTCCTTCACCAGCTGGCAGCCCACCGGCACCGGCGGGCACATGGACAGGATCTTCGGTTCGCACGGCTCGCACGGCACGTACGACGAGCCGCAGCCGGTGAGGCTCAGCAGCGGGAGCAGCAGGAGGGAGACGCTCAGCGGCATGGTGCGCTTCTCCTCTCAAACTGCAGGTTGTGTGACTGGCTGAAACGATTACCAACTGAATCTTGCGCTGAATCCCTTTTTTGTTGAAGGTTTCCGTCCGAACATCAGTGGGGGGTTTGCTGCATCCACAGGTGCCTCGCGCGCACAAGTCTAAAAATGTCAAAGCCTCCGATGCGTCAAATCCACAGAAGGCTGCCACTCTACTTGTCCGCCGCTGTCAGCCTCTCAGTCACAAATAACTTATAAATATATGTATATATATATTTATAAAATTATCCAGAAACCACTTTTCTGTCCCCACTATGATGCCGCGTCCTGCTTACGCGCGAGTGGCTCGTCTCCAAGTGAGAAAAAGAGGAGCCCGCTGACTCCCTCTGTGGCTCTCCTCGCAGGTTACTTTCCCCGAACGGATTGTGAGCAGAATGTAAAATCTGTGGCTGTGAGTTTGCTATAAGAAACTGCCAGAGGCGAAGCCCTGTAACGATGGATATGTCAAACAACGTTCGGAGGGGGAGGCGCACTTGCCAACTCCGCGCACTGCGATGCTGATTTCAGAAGGCGGGGGTTGGCGCGCATCCAGATCTTGCAGACACAAGGCGAGGCTTCTAAAGGCGACTTGTGTCCTTGGCTGCAGACGGAGCCCTTTGCTTGCAAACTGTTTCCAGGATTGAGGAAACAGCAGTATGATTTGGGCATCTTTGGCGTTTGAGAACAAGTTGGATACATGCCAACGTTTTTCTTCCCTGGAAACCTAATGTTAAAAGCCTTTTGACTCAAATCTCTACAAGCCTTCACAGCATACACTTAAAAAAAAAAAAAAAAAAAGATTTTGGAAATAGATTGGAAATGTAAAAAGAGACAAAAATATAGTTATTGAATAGTTTCCTTACTTTTCTCCCTAATTTGCATAAAACAAACATTACAGCACTGTAGTGGTAATTTAGAATAAAAAAACAAGATAAAGTAAGGACATTAAATTGAAAACAGCAGAGAGCAGAAGGGTCTTCAACCTGGATCTCAGTAATCTGAGTATTTTAGCTGATCTGAGATTGTCTGGGAGTGTGTTCCAGACATGTGGAGCATAGAAGCTGAATAGAGCTTCTCCATGTCTGAATCTGACTCTGGGAACTGATAAAGAGACCATATCCAGATGACCTGAGGTGTCTGGTCCTGGGTGAAGAGGTCACTGATGTATTTTGGTTCCAGTTCATTTGTTCAGTTCATTGATTTTTCAGTGGACCTGTAATGATGCTGCCCAAATAATCAAGTCAACTAATGATGAGAGCCTGGACCAGTTCTTCCAGGTCCTACTGAGACATCAGATCTTTAAACCTCAATATATTCATGAGGTGATAGAAGACTGACCTTAGGATTGCCTTCATGTGTTTTTTAAAAAATTCAATCACTACACCCAGATTTCTGGCCTGGTTGGTTGTTTTTAGGTGGATATAATGAAGCTCAGCGGTGACCTTTAATAATTTTTCTTTGATTTAAAAGACAATCACCTCAGTTTTGTTCTCCTCAGTGCATTTATAAACAGCCTGTACTGGACCTCGGTCTCCTGGTGACATTATGATATAAATCTGTGCGCCATCTGCATCAATATGGGAACTTATTTTCTTTTTCTGTTGGACCTGTGCCAGTGGGAGCATATACATACTAAACAGAAGTGGCCCCAGGATAGAACCTTGTGCAACTCAACATGTAACTCTTTTCACAAAGAACTTCCCGCATGTATGTTTACATTTTAGAACAGTTCTGGTTGTCATTTGAGTAATATATATGTATCAGCTGCACCTCTTCAAGTCCTAGTTTGTTGAGTTAATACCTAAAATACAGTCTTCAGAATGGACTATGACATCTGTGACATGTGCTGGAAAAAACACAAACTCCTTGTCTAGATCTTCATTAAAACCCAAGTTCAACATAACCTTTCAACAGACTTGGATACATGTTACAGAAAAAAGGTTTCCCCTTTTTTCCATTTGCATGCACTTGATGAACCTGACATTAGATGGACGAATATATCTTATCAGAAACTATTTGGTTGAATTCAACTAAACAAGAAAGCTTTAAAATCCCCCAGACACGAGGGGGATCTGTGTTCTGCCAAAGTATTTTAGCTTTAAACATTTAAGGAATTCCTCCTTAACCATAACAAATGAATACTCCCAAGTTGTGCACTAGTTTCATTCAGGCACACAAGCTGCACTCAGAGTGACCCTGCTTTATGACTCAGTGAGGTCCACTGAGATAAGTGGTCAGCTCTCATAAGAGTGCTCATAATTCACTTGATGTTTTGGCAGACAGAAATATCTCAGATGATGAGCGTGTTTGTGCTGTTAGTAAACAGAGTCCCTGCAGAGACTAAGACAAATTAATTTAATGCTTTTGACCCTGGTTATAATCTTCTCCTTACTGCTGTTATATCGTCATTTATGTCCTTGTTTACATTCTGTTACTCCTCATCTTGCAGTTTAAATTACGTTTAAGTGTGACATAAATGCATAAATTCAGTGTGGGCGTTTGTCACTGTTATCTGCACTGAAACTGACCTTTTAAACTCACTTTGATTAAATATTTTATTCTTTTGCCACATTTAGTTTAATTTCCTCTTTCTCCCTCCTTTCCTCCTGAGACTCTCTTAATCTGATCACCCAACCCTTGTTTCCCTTTGCCCTTGACCTTTTCGCCGTATCGGGTGTCAAACGACGTCACAAGTGATGAAAAGGTCAGCTTTTTACCTGCTGAGAGGAGAATAAAGATCACTATTCAGATTGTGGCTGTGAGGAAACAAACGCTTCAAGGATTCCAGAAAAATAAAAAAAATCCCCCACTCTTCTGCACATGTATGAGTCATAAATTGATGATTTATGACCCAGAGGCATATTGGCAATGCTAATATATCTACACTTGTTTTGTTTTCTCCAGATGCAAGAGGGAGGGATTTGTGGTCCAAGTGCTGCTAGGATTCATAGCCCCACTGTTGCTACATCTGGTAAGGTTAGGCTTCATATGTAGATTTGGTCAGAATCCATTGGAGTGCAGTATATGAGTCACATGATGCACAGATGGTGGCCGAGTTGAAGTGCAAAAGCTCAATTTCTCTTGCAGATATGCACAGGACTTTAAAGGAGCTATACCTGATATTCAGTGACGTCCCCAAGTGGTGACCAGAGGTGGCCAGTGCCACCCTGAACAAAAAGCCGGCCACTTCACTGGTCACACCTGTAAAAATTGTATTTTTTACATTTAAATTAACATTTATCTTTAACCCAGCACAGCATGCTTTCTAGAAGCAGTCAAAAGCTAGCAAAAATAAAATAAAGAATTTTAAACAGGCATGAAGAGGGCACCTCACCTTTTGGGTTCTATTAAAAACATCAAGGGCTCAAAGGCGGGAAAATCAATGAGTGATGTTGCCGTTGTTCAGAGGATGAACATGATCAGCTCAAAAATAAATGACTCTGATTGCTCATTTGTGCAAGTCCAGGACATTTTAGTTAGCGAAAGCGGCTAGTTTTTAGCTGTGGCGTGACGTTCTCTTTCTCCGCCAATGAGGTTAACTTCTGTAACTTCCGGATTCCCTAGGGGAAAACTCTTGCTGGATGATAAGAATCCAGAATTTACGGAAGTTAACCCATTAATATTGGCGGAGAAGAGCGTCACGCCAAAGCTAAAACTTAGCCGCTTTTGCTAACTAAAATGGCCTGGACTCGTACATATGCGCGATCAATGAGTCATCCGTTTTTATGGACTTACCCCTTTTACCACATACAATTCCGTGTAGAAACCATTTTTCTTATAAAGATTAAAATAAAATCAGTTTTAGCTCCTTTAACATGCGTCCATGCTTGGAAACACAAGTCGGGTTTGACATATTTCACATTATGTCGAGCTCAATCTCGGTCTAATGATGCTGTCATCTGTTCCACCACACTTAGTTACTGTATTCCAGTCCGGTAACATAACAAGAAACCATAACATTCCAAATTGCCTCTTTTTTCCCCCTCCGCTGCATCATTTGCTGTGTGAGCGCTGCAACAAGGGACTAAGCCGTGCAGCGTGGTTCAGATATAGCGGACATCAGCTGATCCAGTGCCAAAGCTCTCTGGGTGAAAGGCCCCCACACAGTCTCAGTGCATCCACACAGGTGGTTCCATTTTCCCTGCCTGATTAGAGCTCTTCTCAGTTCTGTGCGGGCATGCACAGCTTGTTCTCATTCGACATCTCCCCATGTTTCCTGTGAGCTTTGCTGCACCTGTTGGAACGGGTCCAATGACAGCTTTATCACTTTTACTGGCACACGGGGTCCAGTTATCTACTTTGTATTAGATAGAAGGTATTATTTAGTGAAGTTAAGAAAAAAATATTTGCTTGAGTACATGATTATGCCCAATTAGAGCACATTAGACCAACTCTCCTCTACAATTTTAGCCTCTGCAGTGATGTTTCACCATGTTTCTCATTCATGTATGCACAGCTTTCGCAGTTGCAGGGGTCAGCATCTGCTTCCTGTGCATCTCAAGATTTACACCTCCTGCTGTCATGCAAGTATAAACAGCAACCCAGGAATCAGCCTGAACCAAACTGCACCTTCTTCCATAAATCCTAGATGTGTATAGTTGTTCAGTGGGTTCCAGACACATAAGATGATGCTTTTTCTTTCTTTTTTTAGGAAATACTGCGGATTAAACATATACATCTCCACTACAGTGGGTACATTTTTCCTGATATTGCACTGTTTACTACAGTATGAATCCCTTGCAGTTTAGTTGGCTACCAAAGCAGCACAATTGCTAGAAACTCTGACAAAATAAACCACTACAGGAAGTTCATCGCAATAATTTGTTTGATTTTGGCCTCAATTTCCACAGAGATACTATTGAAGCAACATGTCATAAACTGAGGACTCCGGCAGTTGATTCAAAGCCAAGAATAGAGTGTGAATTAAAACATACGTCCAAATGATGTCATGCTGCTCTTGCTTGCACACTCTCCACCCTGCAGTGCTGGTCTGAATCCAACTTCTGTGGCAGCATTAAAAAAAAAAAAAAAGAAAAAAGTGTGAAAAGGAATGCGTGTGGTACGGAAAGGGATGCATGCGCGTGTCATACTTTTACTGATTGTTTCAGAAGTCTCAGGCATGAACATGCACCACAGCTTTGGTCTATTAGCCTCCATGGGCCCCTCAGGCTAAAAACAGATGGGGAGAGACGGATATAAATCTGAACACTCACCTCCTTCTGTTTCTCTGATTGCTACGCTTTGTTCTGCTTGCTTTTTTACAGTTTTTGACTAAATGGCTTGCCTTGTTTTCACCATTCACATAAAATACTCCTGGATCTTAACTGCTAGCTCACCATAGTGTTATAGATCTTGAGATACAAGAAAAAAATGTTTATTTTAGCTCTGTCTCGCTTATCTTGGCACAGAGGTAAGAACAGCACAAGATATTAAAGTTTTTATCTAAAACAAAAGCTTTTCTGTGCAGTATTAAGGGAAATTTTCAAATCATCCATCTTTTGCCTGTCACATCTTTGATTTCCTCATCTTTCTCTACTATTGTTCTTCTTCTGTCTGCAGCTTGGCTTTCACATCCTGACCTACTTTATCATCTGTCAAAAGACGCTGAAGCCGCAGCTACTCTTGCTCTGCGAGAGAAATGGAGCTTGAGTCAACTTGAATGCTGTTTGAATGGAGAAAATGATCAAAAGCCGAGAAAAGGAGCAAGCTCAGCACAAATGCTTCGGAGAAATGATACAATCATGGGAAACAGTGCCCGAGTGTCAGATTTCTCTCGCTCGGGCCAACATGCTGTATTGCAAGGGAGAGATGGTGAAAAAAGAAAAAGGGAAAAAGTATTCAATCGTTGTAAAAGGGATACCTTAGGAGCCTGCATTGCAAAATAGTTTCAGGGGTCAGAAGAGGTTTTTCTTTATGCCTTTAATATGTACTGTACATCTGGTGACAAAAGACCAAGTTCGTCAAAATGTACATACTGGTACTACTCAGAAAATTAGAATATGCAATTCAACCTAAAAGGTGATACCAATACATTTTATGTACCGAGTACGCATGCAACATTTGACTTTCACAAGTCTGACATTTTTGTATTTTTTATTGATTTCAAGCAGTATTCAAATTTTGTGTTTTTTGAGGGTTTCTGAAGCAGCAAATCCTAAACAGCAAAATCTAAACAAATAAAACCTGAAATATATGGATTTGCTTACTATTTGTCAATATATGTAAGTTTAATCTTTGAAGTGAAGTTAGAGAAATTCATTCACTTTTTCTGGACATTCTAATTTTCTAAGAAGTACCTGTAGAGAGAGAGAGAGAATGTTAAAAAGAAAATCAATAGTCAACATCATATTCACCCTGTTGTCCAGGAAACTCACCAGCCACTTCATTAGGTACACATATTTTTATTGCATGTTAACACACACACACACACACAGCTGAATAGCAACTCAGTGCGTTTAGGTAAGTCAACATGGTGAAGCAGTCATGGACAGTCGGTTATATCGTAGCCTACCGATGAAAAAATTGAAACATGCTACACTACAAAAACCTTAGCCGACACAACAAACCCCAAGCATTAATTCAAGATAAAACTCCATCAATCAAATGCTACTGAAGGAGTGCACAGCCTGTGTCATAGGATACAAAATCTCCAGCAATTTAAAAACAGAAGTAACAGGAAAAAGTAAACTCTGATTGGCTTGTGTCGTGCACATTTCAGCCATATTTGATCAGATACGTAGGCTAACAGGTGATCACCATGTGGGTCCCTTAGCAAGGCCGGAGCCCCAGCTGCTCCCCAGGTGCCGGAATTTGGACTGGCAGCTGATGGTTAAATGCAGAGAAGGAATTTCCCAGCTGGGATTAACAAAGTACAGTATTATGAAATAAATAAACATCAAAACTTGGAGCAGATGGGTAAAAGGCCAAACTGGGTACCACTCCTGTCAGCTGATAAAAGAAACCTGGGGCTACGATTCACCACAACTGGACAAATACAAGATAGAAGAAAGTTTCCTGGTCTGATACGTCTCTATTTTAGCTCAGCTTTCAGATGGTATGGGTCTAAGTGGAAATCTGTCCTGTCAACAGCTCTGTGTCATGGTGTGGAAGGTTATATCCATCCAAATAGAGGAGTTTGAATTTTTTTCACTCCCCCTACTGTTGTCATGAAGGTAACACTGACATTTTTTTTGTACCAGGCTGTAAACATGTTTAATTCTGCTGTAAAGCTGGCCTTTTTAACATTGGAGCCAATGGGACATTGCTCTGTTTTGGAGCCAGCACCTAGTGGAGGAAGAGGGTACTGCCATTTTTTGCACTTCTGTATAGGAATCAACGTCCTAGCGGGAGGTTGCTGCTTGGTCTGAAGGCAAAAGTGGGGTGAGGGGACCAACCCTACCACCAAGGTAACTAGGGCAGGGTCATGTATGTGTTGTTGTTGTTTCCATTGTTTACTTTACTTGTCATTTTTTTCCAAATAAAGTCATTGTGTTCTCTACACTTAACCAAAGTGGCTTTTGTACATATGCAAAATAAAACAAAAAATATTTTTCAAAGAAAATAAATGGAATGAACGGTGATAAAACTGCAAGGAAAAGAAAGTGTGGAAAAACAGTTTCCTGCTGGAGTCAGTAAGTAAGCAGACTATGCATGCAGCTTCCTACTAACCCTACTTTGCAGGTGAAAGGAGCTATACCCAATATCACGTCCGGCTAGTTTAGTTAGCGGTAGTGGCTAGTTTTTAAGCTTTGGCGTGACGCTCTCTCTGTTCCAATGGGGTTAACTCTGTAACTTCCAGGTTCCTAGGGGAATGCTCTTACTGGCTGATCACAATCCGGACGTTCTGAAAGTTAACCTCATTGGCAGAGAAAGACCCTCGTGCTAAGGCTAAAAAACTAGCCGCTATTGCTAGCTAAACTAGCCGGACGTGATATCGGGTATAGCTCCTGTAATTACACTCACATTCAGTTGTGAACGTATATATTTTCCAATACAACATTCTTCATGCTGCTGTATTTTCAAATGAAACCTTCCATTAATGATGTGAAGTCATTTTCCCTGGATGCAGCAAATGAGACCCATACCATGATACTGCCACTACTGTACCAATAAAGTTAATTAACCAAACCAAAACCTTTTTTTCCTACAAGTGTAATTGTTTTCATTAAAACATTAAAAATGTACCACTACATTGTGGTGCTTAAACAGTAAACTGAACTTAAACAGTGTGTGCTTAGCAAAAAATGCAATAAGAAACATGATGTTTACTAAATGACATTGCCAACTAGTGCTGTTTTACAAATTGTTGGACAGCTGGATTAGTCAGCGTTAGAACAGCTAGGATATACAGTCATATGCAAAAGTTTGGGCACCCCTGATCATTTTCAAGATTTTTCTTTTTAAATCACTGGTTGTTTGGATCATCAATTTCAGTTAAATATATCACATAGCAGACAAACAGCGATATTGGAGAAGTGAAAT
>JAVQJG010109587.1:0-12923 GCA_036024015.1 Craterocephalus amniculus | reverse complement strand
TGTTATTATTATAATCTTCATTATTATCATTATTTATTATTATTATTATTATTATTTATTTATTACTATTATTATAATAATTATTATTATAAATTATTATTTATTATTATTATTATTATTTTTATCATTATTATTATTATTATTATTATTAGTGTGCGTATTTAAGGCCTGGGATGTTCCCAGCTGGATAAATGCACTTACTGTAGGTAGTTTGGATTGCATTGTTTCCTGTACAGTGTTGTTTTGGTTGTTTGTTTCTTGTGGCTCTCCCGACCCGCCCCCACACCTTTTTTTGTCTTCTTTGTCTTTGTCTCTCTCCTTTATTTTCTTTTTCTGTCCTCTCCGGTCAGGTTCAGCATTTAGATTTCAGATTCTCAAGAGGGAATTTATACATAAAGGATAAAGCTCTACTTGATAGAGTTAAGAGTAAAGTAAAGCCAGACAATCATTCTGCTGCTACAATGCTGGACAAGACAGGTTAAAAAAAACAAAACTAGATATTTAATGATTATCATGGTGGAAGGAAAGGTCTCAAACACCAGCATCTAGGGGATTGTGGCTCAAAAAGTTTGGGAATCAGTGAATTTGAAGAGTTTTTTTCCCTTTTACATAAGAATAGGTGTTTTTTTTATCCTCATAGGGGTAAAATGGAAATTCTGCTTAACTTTCATTATTAAAGACAGTAGGGCTGTCCCGATACCACTTTTTCACTTCCGATACCGATACAGAGGGTTGACTATCGGCCGATACCCGATACCGATACTTACATTTTGTTCTGAGCAAATTATTGTGCCAAACCTCACCATAAAACCTTAAGGTGTAACTAATAAAGTCCACAACAGAAGGTGGGAGGAAAATTTAGTCATTAATTATTAACTAATGAGTTAATTTAGAATAAATGTAAAGACTTTGTGTAACACGCGGCACATTTAACATTTCTGTTGTAAGAAACAACAACCTGAGTAAAACCTGTACAAAATGAACTAGGGAGATCTCATACAGGGTGCTGAGGTAAAAGGACTGGATAGAAAATGTTGATCACCTGGTATCGGCAACAGTATCGGCATATTTCAATGCAGGCCGATACTTTCCGTGTTTTTTGTTGGTATCGGCACCGATACCCGATACTGGTATCGGATCGGGAAAGCCCTAAAAGACAGATTAAGACAGCGTGTGGTTTCCAGAAGCAGCAGCACTGCACATACAGTCATGATAGATGTGATTCAAATTCCCTCAGCTGGGCACGAAATGGCCGGAAGACGAATCAACAGCAGGAGAAGAAGAAGAAAAATCTGCCTCCAACTGTAGGCACACCGAAGCCAAGAAGCCAAGCGCAGCTCAGACCTGGTGACCCATAAAAGCTAGCTGCTGCTCAGATCCTCTTCCCGCTGTTACAGGAACCAGAGGAGCCTTCTCTGCACATGTGCCGGCAGACATACGGGCGTAGAGTCTGATTCAGATCTAAGCTTTGAACCGGAGATAAAAAAAAGAAAAGTCGGCCCGTACTGCCTCGTCTCCAGCATGACAACAGCTTTCTGAGCGAAAGATCTCCTCTGCTGCACAAAGCAGAACTAACAGGAGCATTAAACGCACATATGTCCATCCACGCATGATTAGCACTTTATGCCTTTGTTGTGTTTCATGTCGGGATGCTTCAGTCAGTCTGGGCTGCAGCAAAATAAATGGAAAATGGAAGCAAATGACATATGAAGTTTCTTTTAATCTGTATTTCAGCTTCATGTCTGTCACAAAATACAATAAACCTAATAAAATACTTTCATATAATAGTGAAAAAACTGGGCTCAAAGCTGCGTTAATTACCAGTCTGACTGGATGTGATGGAGCCCACACCAGCAGCACCATCACATGTTCTCTGACTGGTTCCCTTCCCAGTACGAGCCAGGTGTCTGACTGCTAAGCATGATGAATATTACCAGGATTAATGAAGTTTATTTTCAGAATAGCCAAATGAAATGCAGCTGAATCTGCATTTAAAAGAGGAGGAAAGCAGTAGGTGGCGCTAGTCCTGCAGCAGAACGTTGGAACTACGGATCAGCCCGACTTTCTTACTCTACTTACTGCATCTGTTCACGAATTAAACGTTTTCCCATCCCTTAGCTGCACGCTTGCTGTCCTGAACTTTTCTGTTCTTTAAGATTTGGATTTTTTCTTTTTCACTTTTGCAAGATTTCAAATTTTGTTTGTTGAGGATAATTTTTTCCCTTTTTTTTTTTTTACAGATATGGATTTTTGTTTTGTTTGGGAGTTTTTCTTGTTTGTGTTTTTGCCATACATCGCTGTCTGTTGCATGGTTTGATTTTTGTACTTTTTAAAAAACAAATGAGGTGGGGAGGTTGAAAAACAACTAGAAAAATTTTGGAGGTAAAAATTTTAAATGATTTTTTCTTAACAAACCACTCGCAATCCTGAAACACAAAAACGCTGCATTATGTAAATTGCTTTTTTTTTACTCCTGCCCCAAACAGAAACACAGCCGATCTCTATCCGGCCTGTAAGCTGCCTACTGGGGCGGGCGATATCGGGATTTTCAAACATATGGAGACTTTCTCATATGAGATACAGAGCGGGGTAAATGCTTACATTGAGACGGCTTTTTGTTTGTTATGGTCATTGGGAATACTTTTCACATGCACATGTGCATCTGATGCTTAATGAAAGCACATTTAGCACCAACGCTGTAAACTGTGTCTCTGTTAACTGACCAAAAATAAATAAATTTTTAAAAAAAACATCATGACATATATTGTTTATCGTGATAGAGGAAAAATTGATCCAGATATGAAACTTTGCTCATATCGCCCAGCTCTACCCCCTACCAGGTAAAGGCTCAGTTTGTTGTGGGAACGCCACAGAGACCTGGACTCACCGAACCATAATCATCATAATTATAATTATTATTATTATTATTAATAAATATAACAATAATAATATTTGTTATTATTTATTGTTATTATTAATAATAATAAATAATAATAATAATAATCCTAATAAATAAATAATGAATAATAATAATAATAATGATAATAAAAATAATAAAAATAGTATTGGAAAGATGTATATGGACTTAGATGGAATAAGACTAAATATAAACTGGTGAGTTTTGAGTCTGGATTTGAACATCCCAATGTGGACCTGCTGGTGGAAACGGGTAAAATCACGAAATGGGACACATTAAACGTTATCTCCGTCCCGGTACTTCAGGAGCGCTCACCAGGTTGGAGACGCCTCGAACAGTCTCGGGGTTCAGCATGACGATCTCGGTGGTCACATGACCCTCCACCGCCTCCGTCATGTTCTCCACCGTGCAGTTGATGGCCGGGTCTTTGATCTTGAACCAGTTGTCTGCGTACCAGCCAATCAGAAACCACACATGCTTCTTCCCGTAGAGCTTCTCTTTGAACACCTGCAGCACGAGGGGGAGCGGGGAGGGAATGATGAATGACTCCCGCAGACGTGTCGAGCATGCTGCATCGCTGCCAAACAAGGAAATTTCTTCAAACAGCTCATTAGCAAAGCTGCGTTTCTGCTAATCGCCCGTCAGGTTAGACCCGTTGGGATCAATCGAGCGGGGGGGGGAATAAAAAATAGTACAAACCTCACAAAACACCTTCCTGGCTTCGGTTTCATAGAAGAGCCCCACAATGATCCTGGCATCCTGGCGCTGCGTGAAACCCCAACAAAACACGGCTTAGTTACGTCGGCAAAATTTAACACAACAGTGCAGCTTGATGCGGTCGCACAACACGCCAAAGCCCCGCTGCGATAATTAGCCCAGCGCCTTCATTTCCTCCATTAAATCGCCTCCGTGCTAATGGCACGGTGTGCAGCTGGGAGCTGGGGGAGGGGGGGGGGCACCAACAGCTGAGGTGAATTTTTAATCAAAGCACCTTCAGGTTCTTGACAGCGACAGCCGGGTCGGTGAGGAAGCTCTGACGAACGCTGATCTCGATGCCGGCCTCCTTCACCCTCTGTTCAAGATCATCCAGAGTCTGGCAGATGAAAGGGAAGGACAGACGGGGAGGGGGGGGTTAGACGGGCGGCAGAGGACACGAGGAGCGAGGTGACAGGTTGAGATTACACGGCGAGACAAAAGAAAGTCCGGCAGGGAAGAAAGAAGGAAAAAAAATCCCCCCCGTCTTTCAGTAAATTCATCAGAAATGATTTATCAGCCGCGAGCGTAGCAACTGTTGCTACGCAGGATGATGAGGGGCAAGGACAGCTGGGGATATGTAATAAAAGCATTAATAAAAAACATTAATCATGAGATAATACCATGACAATTATTTGGAGACTGATTGATAAAAGTCATTAGGGGGGGGGTAAGGTCATTATTCTCTGGTGGAAAATACAGCTGTCAATCATCCCCCAGGCCCGAGGTGTCGACATCATCCCACAATAAATGCTCCAACACTCATTACATGATGATTTTTTTTTAATTATTCTGAATTCAATACTTCAGGTTCATGTGGAAATAATAATTCTGGGTTAAGGTTTACATGGAAAACAGATTTCTTATTCTGCTTTAGATCAGGTGGAGGGAAGGGCTCTGATTGGACAGGAAATGGATCTTTCATGTCTTGGCTTTCAGGAGAAAAAGATCCAAACTTTCTAACAAAAACACAACCGAAGCTATTTCTAGTTTTTTCTCCACTCGTTTTTTTCCTTTCCACTAATTTTCCCCTCACTTCTTCAGTCGTTTCCATGTTCAAATTTTGTTAATAAATGTTTAATTATATTTGTTTTGGCCAAGTTAGATTATCATTACTTTAATTTGTATAAGTTTTTTTTTTCCTTCATTACTTTGTTTGGAGGAGAACTATTTCACCTCACGCTGATCTTTGGCTCAATTCGATGTCACTGT
This sequence comes from Craterocephalus amniculus, assembly GCA_036024015.1. Classification (NCBI taxonomy): domain Eukaryota; kingdom Metazoa; phylum Chordata; class Actinopteri; order Atheriniformes; family Atherinidae; genus Craterocephalus; species Craterocephalus amniculus. Next base: position 8,041 of record JAVQJG010109587.1, on the reverse strand, counting down.
AATAAAAACGAATGAAGAAGAAATCCGAGCATCCCATTGGTCGAGAAACCGACAAGCCGCTAACATTATTTACTTGTTTTTATCACACATGCGTTGAATAACGAGCGTATCACGGTGGAATTTACGTGTAAAGCTCCCTGAAAAAACACTGCACTTAACGGCTAGATTGAAAATTGAAAAACCTTCTCGAAAGGTGAGAAAAGTCCGTAGCTTACAATCGATCACCCGAGTTTACTTCTGATAGCATTTTTCCCCATTAAGTTTCGTTGTGTGGCTCGTGAGATATTCCTCAAAGCGCTGACGCTGCTGAGTGAGAGCGCCCGCGATCCAGCCGAGTGGCGCGAGTTAAGTTTAATTGGGTATTCTCTTTGTCTCAGAATTCAGTGTTTATATGGTCATATTACATCTCTAAAGATTCAATTCTTATTCTGAATCAAAGAGGACTCGCTGGCCACATTTAATTCAGAATAAACCTTAAATCTTCCCTGAGAGATGAAAAATTACCAAGTAAATGATTAATTCTGTTAGAAAAGATGAAAAATTACTGCGTAAAAATCAACATTGTGAAGTAAGTGGCTGCTTTACTCCCAATTATTCTCATTCTGTTAATTCCCATTGTTTTACATGTGTTCATTCCCTCGTCCGTCATCATTACTGGAGCCGAGGCATTTTAAGTGAAAATGAAGTAGAACGCTAATGTCCAGCTGCCGCTTCACAACTAAAATCCACATCAAGTGAAAAAGTCTTTTATTTCCTGGTTTTTCATGTTGTAAACAGGCAGCAGCATCAAACTGGAGAACAGTTAAGCCTATGTGGAAACCTGCAGTTCCCCCTTCCTCCACTAGGGGCTACAGTTCAGACGATCAAACTTGACTATCCAGAGGAAGTAAAAGTCGTAACAAGGTTTTCGTTGGTGAACCTTCGGAAGGATCATTAACGCTTCCCCTCGCTACCATAAATATGAATAAATATATCGCAATTTTGTGTCTCGTGATTTTTTAATAAAAATCATCCAAAAAACATTTTTGTTCGATTTGTTTGTTTTCTTTTTACATTTTCTTTTTACTTGTCTGGCATAACGAGCAGAATGATGGTCTAGCTACAGTATTGTAGCTATTTTCCTAAATCAAAATAATAATAAATTAAACTTTCTTTTTTTACTTCCCAATATTAAAGAATCATAAGAATCACAATTTGAATTAATCAATACTAAAATAGAGAAGGTAAAAGAATGGAATTGGGAGGAAGGCATATCGTCCCAGCACGACATCCCAACCACACATCTAAAGCTAAATCGAGTAAAGGAGAATTAAACTGTTTTTCATGTTAACCTCAATTCAGAAGTACTATTTTCATGTAAACCAGAATAATAATAATTTAATTCTGAATTCTTTCATTCTGAATTCTTTAATTCTGAATAATTCATTTTGACTTAAAAAGCATCATGTAACTGGATACACTGCTTCTGCGTTTAATTTTTGTTTCATTGACAGATCTTTCATTCTGTCATGACACATAAAACCTGAACAGTGACAGAGGCTGGATGAAAACATATTCAATAAACAAGAAAGGCTACATGGGTGGAAAATACATTTTACATACATCTGGAGGAAAAATAGGAATGTGAAAAGAGAGTGAAAAGAAAGCTGGAGGAATCGTTCACTTTCATTACAGGAAACAACCCAGGTGCCGCGGCATCGACCGCCGCTCCTCAGAGAGATGCATTGCTTGATCAATATTTCTCACAACCAATATTCCAACAAATTACTTCAAAAATCCTCCATCGGTCACCCAGACAAATTGCTTGAGGATGTAGTGCAGCAGCGTGCAGAGGGAGGGGATCATAAACAAGCATGCAGAGGCAATCAGGCCTCAGGCGGCCGGCTTTCAGCACAGAGATGGAAAAAGTGGAAACGGGGAGAAGGGGAGGGCACTTACTGAGGTGAAAACTTCCGTGGTCTGCTGGATGGTGGCGATGCGTGACCACCCCCACTTCTTGAAGAGCTGCACTCTGGTGGGGTTGTGGAGGGTGGCGGACGGGTGCGTGCGGAAGAAGGTGGGGAAGCGCTGGCGGTTGGACAGCGCCGGCGAGCTGGAGCCGTACGACAGCTGAGGAGACACGTCAGGACAAAACCTCAGAGTTTATTATGAGGGGTCTAAGAAAAGATGCCTTTACTGAAATACTGATATATTTTACATAATGTAGCCCATAAAGGCACACAGACACAGTAAAAAATCTATCTTTATTACTCATTTGCATGAGCACATTTCTAGTGATCACGAGAAAGTAGAAAAGAAATAAAAACATTTAAATGTTTAAAAGGATTTTCCAAAATTTTCCCCCCAACTTTTGCTAGAATTTCCTGTACATGATGCAAATATAACAGTCATATGGATTTTCAAACCACAATATCATTTCTTTTAAACTGTTACTTTTAAAAAAAAAATCCTTCATTGTTTTTTAAATAAAATCCAAAATCAACATTTTTTATATCTGCTAACATCACATTCTTTATAAACCTGACTTTTTGTTTGTTTGCTAGAAGAATCCTTCGAACTTTTTTTATCATCTATGTACTGGTTTAAAAAGATGTATGATAAAAGGATACCAATAAAAGTTATTTTTTCTTTTGATGAATACTCTGAAATCAAAGATTTTTAATATTATAGTTTTATGACCATTGTTCATATATTTTTAGATTGCTCTAAGACCTTTTCTGATGAGACTGATTTTAACTTCTTTATTCATCTTGTACACAAAAAGCGCATGTTTTTATTCCCCCTGCCGTGAAATGTAGATCCTCTGCTCTAATGCACTCATTTCATGTTAAACATGTTACAGGTTAAAGTTTTTACCTTTTTACAATTAGATTCTGGTAAGTAAACAGGCAATGTGTCGTCTCGAATATCGCAATATATCGGGATATATCACATCGTTGCCCCTGTATTGTGATTTATATCGTATCGCCAGATTCTTGCCAGTCTGTCAGTCATAAACAGACTCAAGTCAAACTGCATTTGAATCAGGACTGAACAGGATGCGCCTCTATGACGATGAATCAGACAACAGAGAGAAAAAGGCGACAAAAAAAAAAAAGACAGAACCATAGAGACAACCCCCCTGCTCCCATTTTCTCACTTTCACCCCCCTCATCCTCACACCTCTCTCCTCTCCCCTGGATAACAATCTGTGTCAATAAACTCTAATTCCAGTAAAAAACGAAGTTCCTGGAGGATTTCTCATGTGTCATTACCATAAAACCGAGAAAACACGTTTTATACCACAAACAAAACAATTTAGGGGAGATTAAATTACTCCAGGCGAGCAGTTTGGACCTATGCTCTGAAATCTGAGTTCCCATAAAAAGAAATGGATTCAGATTTGTGTGTGGAGCTGCAGGGGAGAATGGATGCAGGAAAACGTCAGTGGAAAGGGGTTTTCAGACATCCTTTCTGTCAACGGCTTTACAACACATATAAAATCCTTCACAGGTCCTCTTCCCGTTTACAGAACCATTACAGCCTCCGCCCCGTTACCTATACAGCTATAGGATGCTAACCACTGGGAGCGAGAGGCGGCTCGCTGATAGATGTCAGCTGTCCCGTACAATGTGGCCTCGCCACGGTAACAAATCCCTGCAGGTAAATGCAGGTAGACGAAGGAATCGATATGAAGAAAGGGAGGATGGAATTAAATGAGAGCAGACAGCAGAGGAGCATCTGGAGGGAAAAGCTTGGGGAAAACACATGCAGAGTATTAGCATCCGTGAGCCTGAGACGGGGGTTTAATGAGGGGGGAAACATGTTTTACTAAACGTCTGAAATGCTGGATTGGATTATTTTTACGGCAGATGAATATCACAGACGTGATTAAGCACAAATTCTACGAGGCGTTTCCTTAATGCCATGAAATAAGAAATCTAAACACAATTTACCTGATTTTATTTGGACAATAAGAGACCACATTTAACAAATGTTTGAGATAACCTCATGATAAACTGTGGCAACAACAATAATGAGATGATAAGCCGGGTAAGAACGGCTCAAGGTATCAAAGTTACTGAAAATGGCCTTTACCAAAAAGTAGCGCTAACCAGAGTGCTAACAGATGCTAACAAATCTAACATAACCTCAATCTACACTTTTTGGGTCAATATTAAAGTAAGTGCCTAGTATATAATGTAATCGTCAAACTTCCTGTTATTATTCATTTCCTAAACATTTTGTCTTTGTTGCACATGGCGGTGATAGCTTTAGCTGTGCTAACCTGGAGGTTAATAAATACTTCATTTATAATCAAACTTCCTGTTGCTGCCATCCTGGTTTCTCATAATTGGCTCATATTGTGACACTTTTGTGTCTATGCACAGAAGTAACAAAGTATTATGAGGCGTGTTAGAGCATGTTTACATGCACACCCCCTATCTGATCAATAGCCTACCTGATTTCTGCTGTGGTCATGGTGAAATAATCTGATATCCTGTTTGGAGGGGGGGGGGGGGGGGGCTTTGTTTAGATAATGAGGTCTTCTAAGTATAATAAATTGTATTCCCCTTAGAGGTATATATGTGAGGACAGCTAACAGGTGAAGTAAATGAGCAAATGAAAGCAGGTGTGCTGACAAACAGGAAGTAGAACAGGAACTCATACAGGAAGAGGTACTACAAAATAAAAGCAGGAAACCAGAAAGATAATGAACCAGCAGGACAGTAAAACAACAAAAACAGAAATCCATGACACATAATCTGTATTAATATGGTTTAGTTAAAGAGACTTAGATAGATAGATAATTATGAAGAATTTTAGGATGAAAGAAATAACATCTAAACAAATGACTTTGAATTTGTCCCCCCCCCCCTACAGGTGTCATGAAGGTAAACCTGACCTTTTAAAGCTAAAATAGTCTGATTGGCTGCTGTAAAGTTGCTCTTTTTAACATGGGAGTCTATGGGGATTGGCTCTGTTTTGCAGCAGCCCCTACTGGAGGAGGGGGGAACTGCAGTTTCTAGCACTTCCGCAAAGACTTCACTATTTTAAGCCGGAGGTTTCTGCTTGGTAACTATAAATAAGGAATAATGTGGGTTTGTGCTTTAAAATCTTAAATAAAAATTCCTGAATCTATTATCTCTGTATTAATGCTTTAATTCCCAAATCTATGTGATAAATGTTAGTTATAGATTTGATCGCATGGCCCAGTATGGAAACCAGTGAATTAGAAGATCCTTAACGGCACACATCTTTCTGTGGTAAAGTCACATTTCAGCGGGCGCCAGGAGCCCCTGATCCACTCATTTCTAGGCAGAAGTTCAAACCCAACAAGCTGGGGGCAAAGTAAACAAACATGGCGGTAGGTAGGTGTTTTTATTTATTTGGATTCAAAGTGATTAAAACTCACAACAAACGCTCTCCAGTGTGCGCTCATTTGGTTTGTTTTTTGTGTGGCCTAATTGGCGCCGAGACGAGACGAGCGTGATAGTTTCGCTTGTGGAAAAACCTAAAAATACAAGTTTTCCCTTCAGCAAGCCTTGGGTAAACGCCACAAAAATTAGGTAAAGCTTCGTACCCAAGCTTCCCAAAAACCAGAAACAATGTCGCTTGATTGTCGCCTCATCGGATCAATGCACGAGCACGGCTTCCGGCGCTCCTCCAAAGGGAAGATCAGATTAACTCTATGCCAAGAAGAGCTGTGAAGAGCCCCTCCTTCCCTTCATCCTTGTCCAGAAATGGAGGGTGCTGTTGCCTCGGCGGTCCTCCGATGAGGCTGTTTGACATGCGAGGAGGCTCCAGCAGGCAGAGCGCACGCAGAAATAAAATAATTGAGTGTGGCGTTTGGAAGGTTGTGCCAGTGGTGGCAAAGACAGACAGATCCCTTTGTCTGCCTGAGAATCGGCTGCTGGAGCCGAGGCGGAAACCAAGAGTGGGTGAGAAAGAGGGATGGAGGAGCAGGAAGGAAGGAAGGAAGGAAAGGGAGAAGAGAGGGGGGCTGACAGAGCAGGCCAGCTCCAGGCAGCGATGACAGATAAAGAAAAGAGGAAAAAGTCAAAAACGAGAAGATGAATTTGAAGTGACGAGGAAGAGACGAGGAAGAGGGGCACATGCCAACCGCGAGGACTGATTGTTCCCGATGACTAATCTCTGGATGAAACTTCAATTATGGGACAAATCTAATGAGCAGAGCGCTGTGAGTGACAGAGTGGCGGATCAAAAGAAGACCGAGCAGCAGATAAACAAAATAAAATGACTGATGAAGGAGAAGAAAGTCTGTTTAAAGCGAGAGGACGGCATACATTTCCCCGCCGATTACAGATCCCGGGTTTAAAGAGGTAGAGGCTGGAACCAGCTTGTAGTCTCACCTCTGATTAAAGGTGCTGTTGGAACATTTTAAAATCAATGAACATCTACTGCATTGATCTGGGAGCTAAATCCAATTAGCGCAGCATAAAAAGTACAAAAGATCATCACACAGATGAAGATTTATGCATCTGTGATGCGTTTACAGCCCCTTCTGCACAGAGCAGAGAGGGAAACTGCATCTCTATCAGGCTTCTCTGTCAGACTGCATCCCTCCCAGAACACGGCGACATGGGACGGCACACTAAGGCAGAAATGAGAAAAAATAAAAAATTAGGGCTTTCAAAGTTAAGGCATTAATGCGATAACGCAAGTTTCTTTCAACTGCCAATTTTTATCATCCAATTATGCAAGTATTGTCACTGTAAAGGAAGGCAAGTTTATTTGTATAGCACATTTTCAGGTTCAAGACAATTCAAAGTGCTTTACATAAAACATTAAAAGCATAAATGCAAGAAGAATTATAATAAAATCATTTCAACACAAAATCATTGAAAAGATTAAAAGCAAGAGAAGTTAAAAGATACCGTGCAGATTTCATTCATAGATACATGAGAAAAGGAACGTTTTTAACCTGGACTTAAAAGTGTCTACATTTGGTGAAAGTTTAATCTCTGCTGGCAGTTTGTTCCACTTGTTTGCAGCATAACAGCTGAAAGCTGCTTCTCCATGTTTGGTCTGGACTCTGGTCTGGACTAGTTGACCTGAATCTTTGGATATAAGAGTTCTGGCAGGTTTATATTCTCTGAACATATCACTAATGTATTCTGGGCCTAAACCGTTCTGGGATTTATAAACAATCAGAAGAGCTTTCAAATCTATTCTAGTGTAGATGTAAGTGTCACAAGGTGAAATAGCAGGTGCTGCCAGAACTGGACTGTGTCCCACTAGCTTGGTTTTAGCGTGGTTTTACTGTGTTTTATCCATTTGTACTTGCATGTTTTACTTGTTCTTATCCCAAGCTAGTGTGAGTTTTAATGAACTGATTGGCAGCACCTGTGGAAGGACTCCTCCCCTGCCAATTAAGGACACTATGTGAGCCGGTGTGCAGGCAGCAGGAGGCAGGAAGGACACACACTGGGTGTGTCTCAATTCCGGGTCTGCGTCCTTTTAAGGTCGCATTTTAAGGACGCTGATGTCACAAGGCTGCTTGAAGGCTGTCCCGTTTAGCCAAAAATTAAAGAGTCCTTAAAATGCGACCTCTGAATGTGTCCTCCTTTCCCCAAATTCTGAGGATGCAAAGCTACCATCCTTCGTGGCCTCACATATCCCAAGATGCTTTGCACGCCTTTCTGCTGGTTATAAACCGTAGAAGAAGAAGAGGAAAATGACGAGCAGTAGAAGCTGCAGCAGCGCCGCCAGCAGAGCGGAAAACACATCTAAATGTAATTAACAGGTTTTATAATAAGGTCAGAAGTTCAGGTATTAAAAATGAAATATCTGTTAAAATATCTGATGTTAACAACCGCTAAAACAGCCGCCGGGATGTCTGGAGGACCGTAGCTTGAGGTTAACATGTTTTTCTTTTTTTCTTTTCCCCTCAAAACTTTATTTAAGTCACATCAAGTAAATTTGTCTTACGTTTGGCTCTAGTTTATTACAAGGAATTGGAGCCTGTCAGAGTTGAATACAGCATGAACGCTCTCAGCCTGAACCAAACGATCCGCCGGATTTGCTCCTGCAGTCTCTC
>JAVQJG010109569.1:0-11557 GCA_036024015.1 Craterocephalus amniculus | reverse complement strand
CTAGTATAAAGTTGTTTCTAACCACCAACACTCCCTGAACACTTGTAGAGCCTTATTTCAAAAGCTTGTGCAAAATCTAATGTTTTTTCGCTGTCCTCATTCTCCTTCTATGGTTTTCTCCTTCCTGTTTATCTTCTTCTTCTTCCCTGGTTTGTTTCTGCTCCACTATGCTCAACATTGACCCTGCCGTTTCCGGTGGTATTACTCCGTCGTCTGCGTCGACGGTGCTTAGATGACCCCGAATCAGATCCTGCTAAGGGCCCCATAAGGGCTTGGGCCAGCCCTGGCCGAGTGGAGCAGAAGAATGCAGCACCACAGTACTGGGATGGTTATGACAACAAATGGTGACCTGATAACATCACACAGATGCAGAGTTCAACCTGAGCTTCATCTACCATCCCAGCAGTGTTGAGAGTAATCTGCTTACCTGCCTTATCGAAGGTTTTTATTCAGAAAAAATACAGTTTTGTACACAGTTCAATGTGTACAGAGCAAGAGTTAAAAATAAAACACTGAGTGTTTTCTAAGTGTTAGGAGAAGGAGCGATTCCCTAAACCAAACTCTCCTTCATTATCAGGGCAGTCATCTTTAAGAGTCTGCTGTCTGGCTCCACTGGGCTTATCAGTTCCTCATTGACTTACACAATTATAGAAGTGTGGAGCCACACATACACCAAAAGCTATGTGTGTGTGCGCACAAAAACACACTCATGCAAAGAGGCATTTAGAACCCACTTAAATCAAAAATAGATCAACTTATCCTCATGAGGCAGCAACATGGCTGCACAGACCAAAAGAGCATGAGTCTCAGACAGTCACAAATACAAAACTCCTCATCAGCCCAAAGAACCAGGCTCTGTTCCAGCTTCCTCAATGTCTGAGGTCCTGACAAGCAGAGAAAACAAACCAGAGCAAAAGATGAAGAGTGAGATTGGTGGAGAGCTGTTGGCCTGATCTCTTATCTAGCAGCATCTTTGCACAACCTCCACCAACAAGACTAAACCGGGTCAACTGTAGAAACTGTCAGAGGTGCTGAGGCGACTTCAGACTCTGACCTGATTGTCTTTTTGGTTTTTATTTCTGCTTCCTCAAACCGTTAAACAGACTAGAATCCGGCCTCACGATAAACCAGGCCTCCCTCTCTCTGTTCATCTGTTTGCCTCCACTCCAACAACTCCCTACACAAACACACACACATACACACACACACACACACACGCACGCACACATCCTATTGTACTGGCTGTGCAGGTGTATGGGTGCTGATAAGAAGCATGGGCGCCCCATGGTACATCAAGGTGAGGCCGCGGTGGGCTGAGCTCTGCCCTTACCCCTATACTGGCATTTCCATGTTGGGAAGGTTCGACTCAAGAGGGCAAAAGTGACAGCGCTTATCAAGGCAGCAGCTTAAGACCAGACACCCAGCAGAGCCATGGGGAGCTGAACTCCTACCCTACATCCCAGTAACTCACCCAGCACTGTCTGGCAGTAAGGCACCACTTGAGTTAGGAAACCACAGTCCAGCACCTACAGGGTGAGACTGAACACATGCCCCACCCCCTCTCTGAACCAGTACTGAGCACCTCTCACCCTGCTCTGCAGTGATATCTCTGTCTGAAATGCCAAACCTCAAACACACACACAAACACACACACACACTCGAACAACACATTGACATTTCGGCTGAACCTTTTCTCATCAGCACCTCCTCAGGACCACATAGAGCGAGGACAGGAGGCAGGATGCAGGACAAGTTGTTGAACTTCTTACACTGATAAACTGTGTAAATCTATAAAATAAAACTAAACAAAAAGAAAAGAAAATGTACTGGTCAGACTTGAGAATTTGGCCCCCATGGGCTTCCATCTTTTGGTAGAAGTTGTGGGATTATAGGCCTTGCTCCAGGTCCCACAGTGGTTTACCTTACCAGTTATAATCACATGTTAGCTGTGCACTGATCACAAATAATTAGATTATAAAATATAAACTCACTAGCTTGCAGTCTGCTGGTTTCAGAAATTCGTCTCGAATCTGAGTTGCTTTCCCATGGGCAAAATCCATATCTTCTCTGAAATTGGGATTATTCCTATTGCATGAATAATAATTTGGTTTTTTCCTGTGTTTAAAAAGATGCTGCATTAATTACACAGATCTATCAGCTTCAGTAGGAAGATCCTTCAGTTCCACTTCTGCTCCATCAATCAAACTGATCAGCTTGAAACAGGAAACCTCTGTCCTGAATGCTGGGACGAATTCAGCGCAGTCCATCACACACCTGTGCAGTAAAAATTTCATCTACATCTAGTAGATTTGATCTGTCCCTGCTGCTCGCTGCCTTCTACCCTTCCTCTCATCATGCCCGTCTTCCAGCCCCCACACTATCAAACTGATTTACTACATAATGAAACACATTTCTAAATGTGATTTAGTGCATGGCAATCTTAAACACCGGTGAGTATTGGCTTACTAACTGGTCCCATGGTGATTTGTTAAAAAATTCACAATGAATCTGCAAGCTGCTTTTATTATGTATTTTAATACATAGGCCAGACTTGATGATTGAGTTAACAACACAAAGCTAAAGGATAACTCCATATGCACCATTCTTAGTTAGTGTCTTTGGTGTTAGGGAATCGAAAGTAAAGACAAAAAAACTCCAAAATCTGATGTCTTGACATACACCTCTTCCAAAGACATTTTTCTGTTAGCTTTTCAGCTAGCTTAGATCTGGGGGTGTTTGCAATTCAGTATCATGCTTAAACTCAATATGGCAGTGGAAACACCATCTTCTCTAGGACTGAGGCCTCAGACAGGTAACAAGGCTGGAGTTTGTGAATTAACTAATGGGCAAGAAGGGTCTGGTTGCTTCAAAGCAAGGTCGACTGGTAGAACCCAGGTTAGATAATTCTTTATCAGGCGACCTTTGACAGACAACAACAATTCAACAAGTGATGTATTTCTATGTGTACTTTTATCTGATGTTTATGTATGTATGTTTATACTCCAGTTTGTTTACAATGGTTTTTAAAGCATGTAATGTAAACATTTACGTAGTGCACTTAAACAGAACGAAAAAATATTTTTTACAGGCCCTCTTGAGTCGAAGTTTTGCATTATGTAACCCCTGAACTAAGATGAGTCTGACACCGATCCAGCTTCATGCTGCTGCATCTACTTCCACAGTTACACACCTTCAGAGTTTAAAGGACTTATATAAACAGTCAGGCTCGGACTGGCAATCTGTGATTTTGGGCATATGCCCGGTGGGCCGCCGTGCTTTTGGGCCGGCCCTTTTCACCGGCCCTACATATCAGCCCAGACGTGTCAAGTGGCTACTCGCAGAATAATAACATCTTAATGATACAATGCCAATCGACTGCGATGAGCACAATTTACCATCACTTCAGGTATACATCTTTGTCATGGTGTCATCTGTGGCATAAACTGAAATATAATAAAAACTACCTTTTATTAGTTAAGAAAAGATTATTATTTTGTATCTGGTGGATTTCTATTAAAAGTTTTAGCAAAAAGAAACAATATATGGCGGACGGCAGTGCATGATGGGTAGGAAGGTAAAGCCTGACGTGAGTTGCGTCTGATGTTTTGATTGGTCCATGTTCATGGTAAGACGGATGCATGTTGAGCATATATTCGCTGTATAAACCGTGGAAAGAGCTGGAAAAAATATAAAAGGGGAGAGGAGAAGATCCGTGATTTAAAAAAAGCACAAATCTCTTCAAGCTGACGCTTCTAAGCAAAACAGATAATTTGTTTGCTGTCAGCAGTGGTGGTACTGCTGCAAATGCTCCCGCTTCTTCTTCGATGTCAACCATGGATGGATTACATCCATGACTTCAACGGATGAAAACGAAGACAAAGTCACTGGCGGTCAGTTCAAGATGAAAACAAACCAAGTCGCGTTTGCATTGGATCAGATTCGGAGTATTCCGTGGCCAGTGAGAAAGTTGAGGGAAAGGACGCACAAGATATTACAGAACTTCTCAGAAATGATTACCATTCCAGAGTTAAAATGCCAGGGCCTATTTTTTTCCCCAGTCCGACCCTGTAAACAGTTCGAATGAAGAACAAAGTCACACACAGACTGCTGGATTTACCAGTTGGACCGTGCATGCAGCCTAATGAGAGGTTGACAGCAGAATCGGCTCGATCCAGATCCACAGATGGTGCATTTTTTCTGGCTCCTGCAGCTCTCCTTCACCGACCTCTTTCATGATAAAAATAGTCTGACATAAGGGGAATGATATATGATCTCAGTCATTCATCTAAATTGGACAAATGAGGCCCACAGGTCTGAGGTGTGAAAGACCCCCCCATTCGTCCCACCCCTCCCTGATAGGACTGTATGAGCCACGATGTGTGTAGTGTACGTGCATTTTCATCTTAATGTAAGAATGCCATTATGAACGGCTGCCAGTGAACGTGTACATGTCTGAGTATAAATACACATCAACATGACCTCCCTTACAGCTAGAGTGTTTGTGTACTTTCGGAGTATGTCTGTGTTTGTGTGTATTTGCACTCCTCACGCTGAGCTCTTTGTGTGGGAGAGCGATGGAGTGAGAGGTGGCATTATTGCATCTGCTCCTCATTAAAGGGCGCTAATGAATGCACGTGTGTTCCACCTGGCTCAGTGGAGTCGGGGGGTTGATGAGGGCCTGCCCTTTCCCAGCTTGCCTATCGTAAAAACTATCTCCAGACTAACAGGAGAGCTTGATCCCCAGACACTCATCTGACAACTGTTTGCTGGTTCCTCCTCTAATGATGAAGGTGATGCCCTGCTGAGCAGGACTCTGACTGAACTGGGAAAAATGAAATAGAATTCCCATTATGAAGGAGGACCTGTGAATGTCTAGTCATATCTATGGATTGGTCCCCAGTGAAACTGATGGCAGAAAAATGGCTGTGCTGCAGCTGATTTACAGCACAGTGTCATCTCAGCTGGGTCAGACCAGAAAAATAATATCATAATATTTAAAACTCCACATTTTCCTTTTTGTTTTTGTGCAGAGAAGTTTGAGTAAATTATCTACATGTTTACATTTAATTAAGTATCTTTTTAGAAAACATTATAAACAACCTGAAATTTAACCCTCTGGTGGACCCCAGTTGTAAATTATCAATAATCACTTCGTTCAATGTATAATATGTACACGAAAAAAATGCAAGAAAATACAAGAAAAATGTAATATAGAAATAAAAAAGTGATTAAAAAAATAAATAATAAACACAAACCAAGTAGTAGAAATGGTTTAGACAGGTTTACTGCAGTAAATGTTTTATCATAATCAAATAACAATTCATAGTAGAGCAGGCAGACAAAAGACTAAGTCTAACTCACTTACATTTAAGTAGCATTTAAGCTGCGATTGCTCCGAACGTTTTAGTTCCATACCCAGAGATGATGGAGGGTTTTGTTTTTCTTTGCAAGATTTTAACTTAACCTAATGTTTCCTACTGAGGTGGACCGATAATTACACAAACTCCTTTACTTCTTGTGCTGAGCTTTTATCAGAACAGATATCCTTATAGATAATAAGACAAAGAAAATATCCCCCAGGTTTGACTTCACAAAGATTTGTATTGATGCAACACTTACATGTTTAACTATTGTCACTCCTGGAAATGTTGTCTGATCTCATTGTTGTGTAACCGATTTAAGTTGCTGACAGATATGCCCAGTGCAGAAAATTAAAAAGGAAACATATATTTAATGTTATTGAAAGCTGACAGTGGATGCAGATAATTTTGCCATGCCAATAAGCCACAATATTTCTGTAATGAGGTTTGCTTTGACTCTACCATTGTGGCTTACTTTTTTCCCCTTGTACATTTGGATCCTGCTACAGGGATGGTCATTGTTGTTGATATGTATTCACTTTCAAAAAGTGGTCAGATTTACCATTTATAGTTCAATAAAACTCAGAGGAAATAAAGTTCTCTGCAGCTCTGGTGAGTGATAGAAAATACAGCATTTATGGTCAAATTTGTACCATAGTGAAGGATTCATTAGCTTTAACTTACCAAGCCACACCTCTGCAATGTAACATGAACTTAACTTGAAGAGCAACATAAATGATGAAGCATTTATTATGCATGAAATGATCAACAAACGTAGCTGGAAACACTTCCTGTTATGTGTGCTGTTGTAACTAATCATACTCGTATCAACCACATGCCCTTCACATGTAAAGCACATGTCTCAACCACAGGATTTACATGTGAATCACATGTAGTTCACATGTTGTTCACATGTAGATCACATGAAAATGTTCAAAGCCAAATGTTTGCATATATTACGGTGGTTGACAGGTGCAAACGCGCTGCAAAAACAAAAACAACTTCGAGAAGGAAATGCTGCATTAACGACAACTACAATAAGAAAATGCTGCATTAAGGAAAACACATGCAAAAAGTAAATGCAGCATATTCACACAGTGGAAGTGCTCCGGACGTCTAGAGGGTAGCAGTGAGTTTTCTACTGGTACGAAGATTCACTTTCTCCAAGCCTTCATCTCGTCTTTAAATCTGTTTGACTCCGTTTTTTTCAGCTAATTCTGGCCTGCATCAGTCTCAGCGCCAAGTCCTCATGCAACCCAGTCTCATTCCAAAATATGTAATATCTACGTTGGTCCACAGCGTAAAACGTTATCATTTTCACAAAAAGGCCTCTGAAATTGTAGCATCGCTACATCTATTTTTCTCATTCATTTCTATGGACATACTTCAGATCACGGGACTTATTATTTTTAATAATACAACTGTTATAGTCTTAGTCGTTATTGCCATTGTCGTCATTAAAATTACTAAATGGGATTATTAATCCAGATACACATACATCTTCAAAAAACAGCAAACAGACAAACATACAGACCTGGGGTGCTGGGGGCGCACTGGCTGTGACAGTTCTGATGGCAGTCTCACTATTGGGATACTGCCCTAGCTGTGAGCACAGAATGCGCCCCAGACCTACTTTTAATCCCATTTCACTAGACCAGGACAGACAAAGATGTAATAAGAAAAACAAAAACAAAAACCAAACAAATGTTAGGCATGACCCGTACCCAAACACCAGAGATTTTCAGGAGACAGTACAGATAATTTCCTGATACATGTTGAGGAGAGTTTATAAAGGCCTGGGTGGAAAATCACTGCATAGAGGGTTACTCTCTGATTAGTGTAGTGCCTGAGTCCTTGAGGGGCTTCAGTCAGAGACATCCTCAGATCCACTGTGTGACAGTGAGGGTCCTGTCACCATGCCTTCAGCTGATCATGTGCCCTGGCTACTTGGCCACAGAGATGTACCTTTGGCTGACTGGTCAGTGTGCATGGCTTTCACCTGGGAGGTGGTGGGATTAATCCCCGCCCGCGCCCTCCTTCGTCCTGCCACACACTGTAATTAGGACCAGGACAGCAGGTCACATCTGCCCACCATATTTTTCATCCAATTCAGTTTCATCCTATCACATAATAGTTTGTTTGTTTTTTCATTAATTTAAAGATTATCAATCAAACAGGTAAGGTTTCCATAAATGATGTCACAGGTTTTCTAAAATCAAACTGTGGATACATTTTTGTAGGTAAGACAAGTCTATATGCAATAATGAATGTATATAATTAATTTATTGTATAACAATGAAAATCTCAAATATTTTAAATTACTTATTAAAAATGATATCTGTTGAAATACACGTAAAAATGTAAACAATCAAAGTTATCAACTGGTTTATTCATCCTGTCTATGTGGGACTGAGATAGACCCATAAATCCATCCAGCTGTCCTTCAATGCTGTGAAATAATTTCTTATTTATCCTATTGAATAAATAAATTCACAGCATTGAGGGACAGCTGGATGGATTTATGTGCATAACCTCATTCCCACATAGACATGACATTTTTGAGTGATGCAAAAGAGCTGAATGTTTGAAAAGAGCCAAACCTTTTCTTCACTGCATCCCACAGCATTAAAACCACATTACAGACCTTTAAAATATTTCCTGAGTGTGGCTCCCACCAGTAACAGCTAATTCGGTTTCCATCTTCATCCTGTCTCTTCACTGAGATTTCTCCAGCCAGTAAAAGTCAGTCTGATGTAGACTCTTGTCTCTTATCGTCCTCTGCCACTCCTTTTTTTCCCTCTCTTCCTCCAACTACAGCTGTGTTTCCATGACAGTTTTTTGCAAAATAAAATCAATATTTCAAAAATTTCGAAAAAGAACAAGTACAATATGCCGGTGTTTGAATGGTGTTTTGTGCAAAAGCTGCAATTATCATAAAATCTTGTCCTGTGAGACTTCATTTTGAGGAAGATGGAGGCACAAAATGTTTTATGTTTTGGAACATTTCACTGTTCACCATTTTTCTGTTTAATTATATGGAAATTATTACATGTCTCCTACTCATACATTTTTTGCCATTTTTACTCCAAGCAAATTTGTCATGTGACCCGCTACATCACATCTGGTGAAGTGGAAATCAGGAAAAACTGTTTCCATTACACTTTTGCTAAATATTTCTGCATAGATACGTCTGAAAAACCTCCTTCTGAGAGCAAATAAACTTTTTAGCGATATCTGAGAGGTTTTTGAAATGTAGGTGTTTCCGTTAGGCCTACCAGATTTTTATTGCGATATTTGAGTCAGTTTGGGGGGTAATGGAAACGCATCTTATGTTCCCGTGCCTTTCTCTACTGAATCAGCTACGGTGATCATTCAAAGTCAGCGTGTTGATATGAGGTTGCATGTTAAGTGGTACCATAAAGCAAAATGCTGTATCTAAAATATATACCAAGCATTCTTTAAAAATCAAGTTTTGAAAAAAGAAATATATTTTGTTTTTCTTATACATTTAAATTCGTTTAATTTTTATACTGTTGTAAATATTTGAATTAACTTCTTCATTTACAGTTTAGTTTTCTATTTACAATGCATTTTTGTAGTAACTTCAGCCTATTTATTTATATATTCATTTGTTCATATGTTTAATGTGTTATTCACTCATTTTTACTAATTTCCGCTGAGAGCAGTGGATAATTAATAGCACCAGACTCATGTGGAAATACACCGGCTCATAGTGTGAGACAGGATGAACCTATAAGATAACACATCAGCCTTGGATGTTGGAGCTCAAAGATGACCATTGTTACAGGAGTGTAGGGAGAGCTGTGTTTCCCCTGCAGATGCTGGACCAGTTGGGTATGCACAGAAGATGAACAGCGACCATGTGGCCGTGCAAAAATACACACACACATGACA
The DNA here is from genome assembly GCA_036024015.1 of Craterocephalus amniculus. Classification (NCBI taxonomy): domain Eukaryota; kingdom Metazoa; phylum Chordata; class Actinopteri; order Atheriniformes; family Atherinidae; genus Craterocephalus; species Craterocephalus amniculus. The sequence goes on along the minus strand of JAVQJG010109569.1, from coordinate 2,282 downwards.
TGCACACACATAGACACATGCATTGTAACAAGTATAAAAGGAGGATTTTTTCTAGGGATAGGCAGGTCTCTTCAGGTTGTGCTGGGGACTCTGCACACACTGGGTGCAACAGAGATCAGCAGCTAAAGACTATGAACAAGCCTCCTCTCAAGAGTTATGTATTTTCTCCTTTTCTTCAATCAAAGAATTGTCAATTGAAATTGCATAATTCTGGTGTTTGTCTCTTTTCTTATAATGCTGAATTAAGCCACATGACTCCTTCTGATGTTTAAAAGGTAACAAAACTTCAATACGTATGGCACCAGTTCACACCAAAGTCACCTCCAAGCCCTTTATAGATATAGCTATTCAGTTCAAGCCAATTTATTGTCCTCCATTCAAAAAACAAATCTATTAGTCCAATTTATAACACAGCGGGAAGGGTAAAAGTCACTTTTAACAGGATTTTTCTTTGTTGAAGTACTTTGGGCTTGTTTTTCTGTTTTGGAAAATGTTTCAAGCTTGTTCCATTTAGCTGGTAGCTTTTTTCTTGCGCGAGATCTAGCAACACTGATCACAGAGGGATTAACAAGAACTACAAAGTTTTCATCATGGAGACATGTTATTAAGTTTATTTCTCATTCATTTTAAATCACCATCCAGCTAGCAAAAAAACTGTTTGGCCCTGTTTGGACTTGACTCATGGCATTGACTGAAAGTGAGTGTGTAGCTGCCAAAACTCAGCCACATGACCACAACATGTGACCTACGGACCATTTCTGCTGGAATTAAAATCTGGGCAAAAACTAACATCTGGACCACTTTTGGCCCACTCCACACTTGCCAGGTACATAAGTGATCCATAAGTCCCAAAAATATCCCACATCTGTCTGTTCTTGTTATCCATCTATTGTGCTATAACAGTACAATTTTCTTTTGAGTTTTGTTTTTTGTTGTGTTTCATCTTTTGCTTTTGTTTTCTCTTCTAACATGTCGACAGGTGACCAATAGAGACCATGCACATTTGCGCATGAAACAAAAGAAACAAAAGAAGTTACAGTGTTGAGCTGAAGATCTGACAAACTATTTTAAAAAATGAAAATAAGGCTCACACACTACTGGCCTTTATTCAGGGGTATCTGTGGAGATGCATTTTGCCAGCTACATGATGAAAGTCAGTAGCCTAATGCTATTTAAAATTAAAGCTAGCTGACATCGTTTTGGCTATAGCTAGAACTAAATCTAAGTTTAGTAATGATCAAGGGTGCATCAGTGAGACAGCAAGGTTTTTCAGTGAAAAACACTTTTACTGATGAGTTTGTGGCATAAAACTAGAAGAATGACTTTGGTAGTTAGTTTGCCAACCCTTTGATTTAAAGCCCTGCTAAAGCTAAATCCACAGTGAGCTGCTTCTGTCTCTCTGGGAGATCATCATATAAATATAGCTGAAATAATAGCAACTATGTTATCATTAACTAGTTTGAATGATGATTTTTGTCTGATGAGGCTACAGGTATAACATGAAGAGTTTCCTGGAGTACAGCAACAGTCCATACAACACTTTAAAGTGATTCTTAGTGAGCATCCCACAAACAGAAACGGTGGATACGTAAATGAGAGCAGCTTCAATGGGAATTTGGCCGCATACATATACAGCATATATATAGGTGCCAGACAAATTATTCAACCCCATTTGTGTCGGATTTCTTGTGTGAGTGCAGGAAACGGGAGAAAAGACAACAAGATGAAAATGGCTGCTATAAGAAGAACACAAAGTTGAAGACTTTCCTCCTCATTAGTTCATTATTTGTGAAAGAAATTCACAGTGGTGAGGATATTTTGGTTATACAGTTTGTAATTACAGAAACTTTAAATGGCAGCATGTAACTAAAGGCTACTTACTTACTTAGCTAGCTTGGAAGATCTCAGTGGTGGCTTCGAGTTATTTTTGCCTAACCTCCCTTCTAATGCTTACAAAACCAAACATGAATGAACAGTATTGCCACATGTAGAAACTAAACCAGAAACAGAAACGCACAAAACAGAGTGTGGTACTGGGACTCTTTTAACCCTTTCATGCATAGCGTCCACTACAGTGGACACCTATTTGACAGCTGTTTTCTAATACATTCATGGGTGGAGATGGAAAATTTGTAATTTAGTCACTTCAGGGGAAAACAGTGCGTCATGCAATACACTGTCACTGACTCTAGAATGAATATTTATGTAAATTCATACATTGTAATAACCAAACTTTCTTCCGTGATAAAGAGGAAAATAAAAATTATACAGCCATATTTTTA
>JAVQJG010109566.1:0-17143 GCA_036024015.1 Craterocephalus amniculus | reverse complement strand
TATTTCAGTTGATTTGTAATGAATACACAATGTATGACATTTCATGTTTTTTAATTGCATTACAGGAAATAAAGAACTTTATCACAATATTCTAATTTTCTGAGACAGACCTGTAGATGGGATGACCAGGTTAGCTCTGTATGATACAGGGGCTACAAAATAGGTTTCCAGACAGCTTGGCTGACATTCTGCCAGTAAGTTTACCATATGATTTAACTTCAACTTGTGTAAATGCTCGTTATCTCATTAGCATAAAAAGCCAGGGACAAAGCAGAAAAAAAGACATGTACATGTCAGAGTACACAACATTTAAACTTGACAATGTTTAAGACAAAGAACTGAATGAATAAAAATGCAACTGAAGCACCAAAGACAAGCAAAATGTTGATTAACATTAAACAATCCTAACTCAATAATCAGCTACACCCCAGTTAAATAATTTCAAATTATGCTGTGATTTTCACTGATGTGTGAAGATTCTGATGTTTCCTGAATGCACCATTAATGTTGATTAGCATGATTAACTACAGGTGTGATAGACTGCATTTCTAGACGAGAGGCTGTTAAAAGCTCCCAGGTTGAGCTCTTTAACACTTGCTAATGAATAATAATGTGTAGCTATAAGTACATAAAGCACATTTTGTGTTCTGGTGTAAACTACAAATGGTTTGAAATCAAATATATGGCTGGATCTAATAGGTTTAATGCTAATTTAAACAATAACAAGAAACTGTGAAGTTGTAAAAAATAGCAGAAGTTTAAAAGAACCTCAAAGCTCATTTGTGGGATTGTATTAAATAAATGCATTGTTGTGATGTGAGAGAAGCCAGGTTGGAAGAGCTGAGAAACTCTCACTGATCACCTTTCTTTACAAAGGTGATCAGTGAGAGTCTGTGTAATCTGAAAGGAAAGCACAACTTCAAGATGAATTAATGAGCACAGGGGCTGTTAAAGGTTCTGGCAGGGTGCATGCTGTCTCTTTTCAATAGCCACAGACAAATGCTGAAAAATACTGTATTTAGTAGCTCTTCTTCACCCACCTTCAAATTGTCAGGCGTTTTGTATGCCATCATTGTAGCTTAAGCGTTGAAAGGCAAGTGTTGCAATACTTTATCATTGCTTTTAGACCTAAACTTTCATTGAACATTTTGTTTTATTTTAATTGTGTTTTTTTAACCAATTTTCTGTTACTTATTAATTACTCTCTAATATCATAATCTGTCAACACTGTCTATAGTCTCACTTCTACTATTTCTGGTGCAGCATTATTGCCTATTGAAATTTTTCCAATGTAGACCAATCCAAGCAGACAATGCAAATGATGGCAATAATGAAAAAAACATTCTCATCAAAAGCTGCTTTAACACATGCACTTTGTCATGAAATGTTAAGATGTTGTGGGGGGCTGGCATATGAAAGTAATGGTTCCACAACATTTGTTTTGAATATCTAGGGGGGATATTTTCCTGCCAAGTCTTACTGTAAACCTCTAGAGAATCATCAAGTGAGTCAGTGCATGAAGTAGCTCTTTTGTGCTGATCTGTATTCTACTTTTCACTTTCTCACTTTTGTTACATATAGTCAGATGCATGCTGTATTGAAATTAACAGAGAATAAAAACATACTTTATGAGATTTTTCTGCCTGTAAGTCCTGTAATTAGAAAAGTGACTGCCGCAGTATTGCCCTATACAAATTCCTGCATCCACGTCCTTGCATCTGTTGACTGTGAGTCTCAAATTCACTGTACACCTAATATACTGTACCTGAAAAAAAGTTGGAAACTACTCTAAATGTTCAAAACAAACGTTTGTAGAAATGTATTCTGTTGGTCTCATGACTCTAGACCAGGAAAAAGAAACGGAAATGGGAGAGAAAGCTGTATTAGGGAAAAGTAATCAGAAAGTGATTTTTTTTTTTTTGGGGGGGGGGGGGTGGTGGGCTAGCAGAGGGAACACCAGAAGAAAAGAAGGAAACTCAGGTTACCAATTTGATGACATTGTGATACTTTGCTATGGCATAAAATGTTATAAAATTAATTCTGAATGGTAAAAGAATGAACCTTGGGCCACTAAGGGTGCTAATTCTGTAACTTCCCACAAAATTCAACAGTCTTTATCTTTCTAGCATCCATTTCTAGACACCATTTTCACTTTTAGACGTGGCAAACTTTAGATCGAGGAGGAGAAAAAAGTAGCACAGAGCAGAGCCCCTGTGTTTATAGGGGAAGGCCCATAAAGCAAAGCATTTAAGGTCACATGATCCCATGAGTAATGGATCTGCTCCTGCAAAGTAGGAATCCACTGATCCAGTTTCCTCCGATCTGATACCAATACCTGGGCTGAGGATATCGGCCAATACCCTTGAATGGAGGAACTGTATACCTTGCCATGTGAGTGAAGGCATCAGGCTTGTCTCACACATTAGTCTTTTTTTTTTAAAAAAGGTAATAAATAAACACAAATGATAAATGTACTCAATAATATCTATTAACAAATAAACTGTAATAGCAGCAGTAAGAAATAAATAACACTGAGCTCCGATTTCTGCCTCAGCTAATTCTGATATCTGGTCCAGCTAATTAGGCGATATCCCAAATCATTCATTATTACTCAAATTAAGCTGATATTTGGGTCAAAAGTTACATGGTTTCCCTTTAACTAAAGCCCAGCAACTTGGTGAAAATATTACTAGTATTTCATATTAGTAGTATTACTACTAGGAAAAATTAGGGAAACCTCAATGTTCAATGCTCAATTTGTTCCTCAAGTTTCCCAAATGTGTAAGTTTGTTTAAACACAATTTGAAGACGTAATTCTAGTTGATGCTCTTTTCCTGACATTCAACAGCTGTTTGCCTGAATTAATTTAAAAAAAATGTGTATCACCTTTTTTTTCCACACATAAGGAATGTCCCTCATCAAATCCTGCTCACAGTGTAACAGAGATATTTAGCAGGAGAACTCGGAGCAGTCTGCTTTACAGCACAACAGTTGTAGCATTGATTAAACCTGGTTTTAATGTGATCTGGCCATCTGGTCGAGTGTGTGCGCTCTCACACTGGTCAGGTCCACCAAGCCAATTTCATAACATCCATGCATAAATTACATGGTAGATGTGATGTGACTTGAACTAAAATGCCTGGCAGCCGAATCATATACGCTAGTCAGATGCCACAAGGAAAATACGCACTTTACTGTATGTCACAAAGGGTCGGGTCTGGTCACGCTATTCTCCTTCTTTTGGGTTTTCATGTAGAGGCTTGCTTATGCTGTACCTCCTGTTCCTCCCCTGACCCAGTTTGTATCTGCAGTCCTCTACACAGCACCACTTTTACACCTGGCTAAGCCCCCCCCCCCTTCCTTCCCTTTCTGTGTATGTTATAGATATACAACCACATACTAAAGTTAAAAAAGCAGCAGAAATACACAGAGTCATACAGGAAAGACATGCCCTCTATGCACAGACAGAAGACACATGCAAAAAAAGGCCATGGGACGCTCTTGTGTGTGATTGCTGTAAAAATAAACAATAACAAACAAATACAGTCTTTGATGTTGGAACAATATACATGAGCAACTGAGGAATATTTGGGGAAGGGCAGGTGGGGGGGCAAGGTGTTTTCATGTTGATGTATATTGTGTGTGCTGCAGTGTGTCTTAGTGGTTCGTGTGAGTGTGAACCGAGGTGTGTTTACCCCTGAGGAAGTGGTATTTCATCTCTTCCTGCTTCAGTTCTGCCCTATAGGGGGTAAGACATGTTTGTGTGTGTGTGTGTGTGTGTGTGTGTGTGTGTGTGTGTGTGTCTTTGCTCAAGTAAAAAAAGAAGGAGTATAGAGATGAGGATAGGAAAAGGAAATCCTTTTCAGCATGCCCACTCTCCAACCATTTAACAATGCTTGCTTACATATATACAAGGTGTTCTAGACAGATGTAAGAAATTCTAATATAGCTCTTTTTCACTATTTATGTGAATCAACATTGGTTTAGAATGAAACAGACCAAAGCATGGAACATTTGCAGCAATTATCCCAGGTAGAGCACTGCACATGGACGAGGAAAAAAACTACTAAAGCAAATGAAACCTGTTAAGACAGCTGTCTTACTGCATCACATTTCATTGTAGTAAATACACTTTGGCACAGTGAGTGTGCATCAGGCGCTCAATATGCTGTAAACAATTTCATTAAGAAAACTTTTAAATATTGTTTAGTCCTGCTTTGATATGTGCGTAATTGCTAAGCCTTACACAGAAGCAGAAAACCCAGTTGGAGTGAACATGCTTCAGAGTGGGAGGCTTTCACTGGAAAGTGTACATTTATTTTCATGCCTTTTCAAGAAGACAGTAAGCTATCTATTTAATAAGAAAAACGACTTATGTCATTTCATCTGTGCCTCTGAATGCAATTAAAGCATCAAAAACTACATTTCTTTACAATTGTTAAAGAAATGTATTTCTTTTATTAAATATCTGTCTGGACCTGCCTTAATATGAATCATCATTGTTACTGCCCAGAATTTATCTTCGTCTTACACCTTCTTTCTACTGAATGACTGCGATTTACTCTTTCATCTATGGGATCCTTAAAGTCTCTCTGTGTCTCTTTCACAATATAAATTCTAGCGCTCATGCACACCTCATCTGCTTCTCTTTTAATTCCTCCTGTAAAAGTAATTAATTCTGAACTGATAGCAAGCTTAGTTCTCTCCATTCAGTTTGGCAAAAAATCTAATAATGATCATTACAGTAATGTTAACGATGCAAAATAATACTCACTAGTCAAATCTTCTGGTGATGTTGGCGCTCTCTTGAGTCTTAAGAGCCCCTGTTATTTGTGTCACATTGTGACCCTTGCAGTCTATAGAGATAATGTCTGTGTGTTTAATACACCTGGGGTTGTGCCTAATTGATATCCCCCTCCCTCACTTAGCAGTCAGTTTATATAATGAGAAAAAAGGTGCAGATTTATCCATCTTTTTCTGGTAAAACCTACCCATCTTGCACTGAAATTTTATAAATACCCATATTAATTGCTCTTTTATATCCAGATTTTATAATTGGGCTTGTCTTATTTTCAAAGAATAATGAACAAAAGTGAGTTCATTGATGTGTGACCATACACAGAGACACTCGATGTTACTTGTTAAAAATATTTGCAAGGGTGTTGACACAATTTGCTAAAGCGTTTGGACACCTAAAAGGTAAATAACAACAAAATGTGAGGATCTTTTACTATATTTACAGTAGAACATAGAAAACATGGAATACTGATAGTGAAACAATTTGCTCTTTCAGGAAAAATATTCTCAGTGGTCTTGAAAAAGTTGGTACCGAGCCATGTTTACCAGTGTGTAGTATCCCCTCATGTTTCTGTATTTGTGGATGGCCCAGTGAACTGTGTTCATAGAACATTATTTCTTGAGGTATTTCTGATCACATGGGCTGATTTCCAATAGATAATCATGCTACTTTCAATGCAGTGCTGCCTGAGGGCCCAAAGACAACAGGCATCTATTACTAAGTTTCTTTTGCAGATGTCTCCAAATTGTAAAAGTTTTTTACAATGAATAGATATTTATTGTCTTGGTAATTCTGTGTTTTTATTAAATTTCCCAACAATTCAGTGTTTTTTGCAGATTACTAAACTTCAACTTATTTTCACTCAAGAGGCTCTGCTTCTTTAAGGTGTTCTTTAAGGGCTTATTATTTTACTGACCTGTTGCCAGTTAACCTTTTTAGTTTAGTTGCATCATGGCAGCAACTTTTTCATTTCTAACTTTTCCAGCCTTGTATTGCTCCTCTCTCTTTGAAATGTTGTCTGTTTCATTGTGAGTAACATATTGGTCCATGTTATTTTAAATTCATAGCAATCTGTTTTAATTAGGTTATGATTTAATCTTGTTAAACAGAATATTTGCCTTTTGATGCCATTTTATAGACTAGTTATAAATATAATGTTTATGACCATCTTTCTCTATAACATAATTTTGTGCACAATAACTTTCCAGTCATAAAATAAATAAGCTTCTTGCAGTCGGGGATTCTTTCCTTAGATAAGATATAAAAGTTTACACCATTTTGTTTTGATGTCAATTTTGCCATTTTGGCTCTAAAAGTTGAGTGAAAATGGTTGATAAAAAAAAAACTCTCACCTGGAAATATACACAAGGTTTAGCGGTTTCATTGGCTTTATGTTTGCATCAGTTATGGTTAGTGGTAGGCCTGCACTGTTGTTAGAATAAACACTTAAAAGTAAATAAGATTGCATTGTTCTAAACTAACTTTACTCTCAAATATGGTTGGCAGTTTGACTGCTCACTTGGAAGGACAAATAAGGGTACTTTGTGTTCTTTGTCCATAAATATTCTACGGTAACTGCAAAATGAATATGAAAGCTACATAATTTATGATAGTTGTCACTTTTTCTTGCCATCACAATGGGAATAAACAAGACAATTATGAGTACTTGTGATTTAATGGGTCATCATCCATTCAAAATTTTCCTGGCAACAGCAATGAGCACCTTTGAGAACAAAACGGAACAATTTCTTACTACATGAACAGAGGTCAAATTACTATTGCGCAACTCTCAATAATGTCCAAACAGACTCTAATTTAAAGATTTCGTGGACTGCGTAGTGAAAATACTTTCTACCTATTTCTCAAAGCGTTCCAGTACTTCCTTTTTTTTGGTCTTGGTCTATGGATACTACGTTGTGGGTGGTATTTGTTTCAAACACAATCAAATAGATTTTGATCCTGTGTGCCGAAGCTGTTTAGTTTCACAGGATCATATAACACCTATTTAGCTTTGGCGATGGCTTAATCTCCGTAACCCTTTTTGCTTTGTTTAAAAAAACCAGGCAGGTGTATCAAGTCGGCTAGTACAGTATGTGTTGGAAGACTGTTCTGTCTTGTAATGTTGGCTTTTCTGAACTAAATGTGTGTGTTTATGTGTGAAATGTGTGTTGTGTGTAAAGTTCCAGTAATCCCAGTGGCTAAGAAGGTAATCCCCTGAAGCTGCCCATTAGCCCCTTGACACACACGCTGATACACACACAAGCAACAGATTCAATATGTACACGCACAATACCTCAGTGGCAGTCACCCAGGTGTCAGGCAGAGTTTTTCCCCAGAGGATGATCAGCCACAGAGCTAGTCCACGGTCCCCTGAGGGGAGCAATGGAGACACTGGTTGGCAATACGTAGAGATTTAAAAAAAAGAGACAAAGACATGGGGAAGATGAAGAGAGAATGGGATAGTGAGGGGATAGCTAGTTTGGAATTACTGAGAAGAAAAAGAAATCTTGAGAGAGTAATTGCAAGGAGGAACAGGTAAAGAAAAAGGATTAGAAGAGAAAAGGAGGAGTTGTTTATCCGTCTTTTTCTGCTCACTCATCTGACCCCCTGGATTAAATGTGATTATTTTGAGAAATCAAAGTTTGGACAGCCTTTCCTTGACACAATTTGGAAAACTCCAGTTTCTTTATTGACCATTCTCTTATAAAGAATGGTTTCATTTCTTTTTGCAATATACTTTGTGTCCCTTGTTGTGATTTCTGTCTGAAATGATATCAGTTGACCTGCTCCAGCAACCCAAGGTCATGGCGTAATGTGTAATAATACATAATACATCTAGATCAGCGCTGCCAGGATCCTGATGAGGGTCCACATCACCCCCATCCTAAAAACTCTTCACTGGCTCCCCGTTCCTCTCAGGATAGACTAAAAGGTGCATCCATGGACATGCCCCTTCTTACCTACAGGAACTCCTCACCCCTCACACTCCCTCACATACCCTCTGCTCTACAAACACATACACCCTCCAGGTCCCCAGAACAAAGCTCCATACCATGGGTGATCGGGCCTTATTTGGTTGCCGCCCCAAGGCTGTGGAACGCCCTGCCCGATCATTTGAGAGGACCACAAAAGGCTCTCCGCTAACAAGCATTTTATTGACCCCCCTTTTTAAAAGAAAAAAAATATATATATATATTTGGCTTTTCCATTATTGTCTGGAAACATTTTTAGCGGAATTTTAATATCCGATCTTTTATCTCTATATTTTTTACTCTTTATATATTTCTTTTTTATGCTTCGGAAATGTTTTTTGTGAAACTTGATTATTGTTGAATTTTAGCTTTTATCTTCTCTATTTTATTTGTTGTTTTACCATGGCTCTCTGTATCACTTTTAGATTTCCCTAGCAATATAAAGTGTGATAAAATAAAATGTATTATTATTATTATTATTATTATTGTAATACATGTTCTTGTCCAGAGTAGAAAAGGCTGCAAAAAAGAAATCTTGAAAATTTGTACCATGTTTCCGAATTTATTCTTTATTTTTTTAATATAAAACTTAGCTTACCTGATGACATCAACATTTCACTGCATGAAGACATAGTCCACTGGAGGTGATACTATTAATATTGACACCATAGCATGGCAGCTATTATGAAATTATACATGATGTCATCTATGAGGAGGAGGAGAATAATATTAATCAGTAGACTCTCATTTAAGAGTCTGGGACTTGAAGCTATCCAACACAATAGCTCTTTTAGTCATCTACGATTCCTCATTGCTCTACATAGTTGTGATTTGTGCCTGGTTAGGGTTAGGAAGTTAAACCACATAATTACTATTTGAATTAATACACATGACTTACTTAAAATATTATTAAATCTATAATATGAAGACATAAAAAAACGTTTATGCTCATGACATACTTTTAAGATTCATTAATCACTTTTATGAAGACACATAAAGACACAAAAGACCTGTGTAGATACATGATGTCATGTCATCACTTTTGAATCTTAATTGTCCTGCATTTTAGACGCATTATTTTTCCGTCTCAAAAAAATTCCTCCTCTCAAACTATGGTGATGATACAATGTTGGACCCTTGTAAAACTTGAATCCTGTAAAATCATTTTACATTTTTAAATAAATGAGCCTAGAAGTCAACCTTGGTCCAGTAAACAATGCCTCATCCGACTTTTATTACTGTTTATCTGGAGCGTTTTGGTGACACTATGGATAGGAAGAACCAGACTTCTCAGTTTGAATGAAGACAGTTGCATGGAATCTCACATCGTGGTTATTTTTTTTCAGCTTAGTCACTTAACACATCGGTACATCGTTTCCGTGTAGGACGATAGAGGAACCATTCATTTTTATGTGTCATGTTGCACAAACACAATACAGCTCACTGGTGTGGTCTTCCTGTTTTCCCACACCACTCAGCTTTCTCACTTGATCCATCTGAAATTTTCTTTTTCCATAATGTGTTCATATATCTGTAACTGCTATAGTCCCTCTTGCCATTAGATCTAATATAGACTGATGAGTTACTGTATATGAAAAGAGCAACAGCTTATTAATTCTGTCTGTAAGGACATGATTAACTGGATCCAAGTTTTGGCAATATGAACCTCTGTATGTTCACTGTGGTACCTTTAGAGGCTAGACTCACATTGTGAATGAGAATATGTTCCCAATTGACTCACCAGGTTTTAAATAAAGGTTGGATAAATAAACAACTAAGAAACACCAATGTGTAAAAATTCTCTCGCTTTCCATTTAAATTGAAAGAGATATTTGGTGATTAATGGTGCCTTGAAAGAGCTATACCCGATATTATGTTTCCCTAACTAAAATAGCCGCTAACTGCACAGCCGAGAGCAGTTCAGTCCCAACAGCCCGATTTCTCTTGGAGTTTCTTATTCGTGGTGTAATGTGCATCACCGTTCTTCAGGTAGCTTTCTGTTTCTCTGGGGAGCTCAAACATTTGGGGATGGAGTCTGTGGAGACCAAAAAGAGGCCAGTATCAAGGACAGACCAAACTCCATCACAGACCCCAAACAAAAGCAGAATTTTATCAAGCGGCACAAAAATCAAAAGCAGAGTCTGACCAGTGCTGAGAAAAAACAGAGTAAACATCAGAGCAGCTTTTGAGTAATGGAGGATGCTTGGAAGTTCTTTGGGTATAAGAAAAGGCCCACAATTTCTTTTACTTGAAAAGTAACAGATAAAGGAACAATAAATACAAAATGTAATGCAAGATTGTGGCTTTCCTGGTAAAATTAAAAATCATATCTTTTTTTTTAAATTGTGGTTGAATAGCAATATAAAAAACAAGCAAAAAACAATGTATTAAACTAACGTACGGTCACTCATAGACTAATATTTTGTTGAACAATCCTTTGAGAATATCACTGCAATCAAGTGTGTTTTGTAACTCTTAATCAGAGTTCTCCATCTTCCGAGAGGTCATTTTGCCCACTGCCCATCTGTAACCTTCTCTCATTTGTCCTCAGGATGAAGGGCTTAGAAATGCATTGTCAACTGATAGTCTGCACTGGCACATAAAACAGTCATGTCTCTGTGTCTTTTAATCAATAAAAAGAAGGATAAAGAACTGAACCATTTGTTTATCAACTTTTTGCTATCATTATCCAGCCTAAATAGCTGATAGTCTGAAAATATTACACATTACAGTTTCAGTGATGATCTTGTAATCATACAATAAACTTTACAGTTCTTCTACTTTGAATTTGAATTTCACATTTCATGTTCACGTTTGCCTCTGCAAGATGTTCATTTGAAAAAAAAAGTGAGCATCGTCCTTATGAACTAAGATACTGCACTGAGCCAGTATAATTTACAATGTTTAGGAAGGCGGAATGTGCTAAACTAATTTCAGATTGAACACCTGGACACAGAGTCCCAGCAGGCTGTTGCCCAGAGCAACCCATGAATAGTTCATATCGGTTCCTGGAGTCAGTCTACATTAATTTCTTGAACGAAGATTCACAGTTCTTCATTTCAACATTCAGAAATGAATTTTCGACTGACACTGGATTGAGCCTATTTTCCTCAGTCAGGGCCCTGGGCTCCCCCTAAGCTGCCAAGATGGCTAGTCACCAACATAGAGAAACATACATTCTACAATAAATCTCTTAGGAATAGATGTGTGAACTACTTGAAGAACATAAAGAACTGATAAAACAGAAAGAAAATACTTCAGTTTATTTACATAATTTTGTGGACACAGAATAACATTTCAGGGGAGCTGTTGGAATTAAGTCTTAAATTAAGTCTTAAATTTACACAAAAAAGACTTGATAAAGTAAGAGTTACCAAATTATTTCATTTAAATTCAGCTTTATTTGTATATCGCCAGTCCATGACAATGTCATCTCAGGGCACTTCACAGACAACCAGTTCGAGCCATTCTGTTTTAATCAGACAATATTCATACAAGCCAGTGCGTAACAAATAACCTAGTGAAGGAAATCAGTTAATGTAACAAATGCCACAAATGATTGATGATATCCATAAATCTTAAAATATAAAGGTGATGAGAATCACAGGAGGTGCTGACTTTACTCTGGGAACATTTGGTCCTTAGTCTCTACTTTATTTTTGGATTTAACATGTTCATTTGGGCTTGAAAAGTGTGTCAAGCAGCAGATGTCATCCCTGACAGACCATGACAGAGCTGCTAAAGGTGTTCTTTCTCAGATTTCAAGGCCAAAACAGAATTCTGAGCAATTCAAAGGAGCCCAGAGCCCACATTATTGCTTTAATGATAACATTATTGCTTAAAGCAACAATTACATTAAACGATTTTGTGCTGGAAAACTGGAAAATCATCAAATGTATTGGTTGCACGGGAGCGTATCAGGATTGAGTATAAAGGAAACATCCGTTCAATATTGAGTCTCTCCAGGGAAAGACTAGCTGTTGTACACACATTGGACCAATTTTCATCAAAGAATTTACATTTAACAAAGTTTTCAAATGAAAATGGTACAGGACTTTAATTTTTAATATCTGCAGAGCAGAAATGTAAGGAGAAAAATGAAGAGATTAAGTGAATCTTGGAAAATCTCAGTGCATGAAGGTCAAAGCCAAAACCCACAGGTGGAAGCAAACCCTCAAGCCCTTAGGCAACACTGCATGAAAAAACTTTCATGCTACCATAATCATTCTACCTGCACAGGCTCAAAGTGTGAAACCTTTGGTACTCAACACACACTATTGCAAAAACATAACCTGATGGTATATTTTGCAAGGAGGAAGCCATAAATCAATACTTTGCAGAATGTTGTCAACTCCTCTGGGCTTAAGCGTGTTTTCTGTGGTCAAATGAGTATATAATTCAGCCTGTTTCATTTATTTACGTGTTTCGTATTGTTTTGGAAAATACCTTAGGAAGACCAGGCATACATTGCTAGAACTGAAAGGTACAAAACCACTGTCCTTGCATAAAGGTTGCATTTCAGTTGAAGTATATAAAATATAAGGATGATGCTAATAATGATGGTCTGGCTGCTGTGCTTTGCAGAGAAAAAATGCTTTCCCAGGAAGAGCTTAATGGGTATGAAGCTCTTTTTGATTATCTGAATTCTGTTTTTTTTAACTTTTGTTTATTTTGAATAAATGTTTTTTATCGAATTTACATATTGCTGGACCTTACCGTAGGAGACAGAATAAGAATAGAAAGAGAAGAGAAAAAAGTAGACTAGATGGGAAGAAAATGGTGACAAAGATATACTACATATTAAATTTTTTTTATCCAACCACAGAATCTAGACAACCTCCAACACCTGTACATAAACACAGTAAAGAACATCCAACGGCCCTACAGGAGGACAAAGCAAACAACATTCAGGAGCACCAATGAGAGAAGAACAAGCTGAAAAGAAATCATGTTTTTCAACTAAAATCAGTACCACGGACACACAAAGAAAACAAACAGAAAGTATCTATTAGTAAATTAAGCTACCGGACAATGCAGTGACTTTGTCAGCATGTAGAATATACGGCAGCCACCAACTCTGCTGGTCACCCAAGGCAGCCAGATGACAGGTCCCAAGGGCCCTAAAGCCCCCACCATCTGACTAAGGGAATATTGGTTAGAAACTCACCCATCACATAAGTAATAATGACTGACTGAGGAGGAATGAAATGTCATGGTAGACTTGGGTAAGTGTGCACAACAGAACACGCTCACTCACAACCAAACACACAAACAACCACAGCAGTAAGTCCAGAGAAAATAAAGTAAGGATTTTCCAACTTGGATCACATACATCACTTTTTCCCTGACAGAAAACAACATGAAAATTTCATTAAATTTTCATTACTCCCAGAAGCAAAGTATTTCTCTACAATGTTTTATATGATCACATGAAACATGCAGCTTATTTTATATTGTGTTGATGTTTTATTCCCCAAGGTTTTCATTTCATTTAATTCGTTGTTCAGATCTAAATGATTTTACAGTTCAGTCTAAATCCTCATCTAAGCCAAGATTAAACAGAATCAGACTTAGAACTTTTTTGTTACATCAGTGCATCCACTGGTGTTATCACATTAGTTATACTGCTCTCAGCAGTGGCATTGATACCTCTGCTGTTCAGATTTTTAATCTCAGATCATCTGTCTCTAGCTCAAGAAACTCAGTGGTGTGACCAGGCTAACAGAAATGCGAAGCTTTTATAAATATGCACAGTAACATATTGACATTAATGGCAAAATTATGACTTTTATGCCTGCTGAACACATTTGCATTTAATGTTACAATGTTGTAGATGGCAACATAATTAATGTTGAGTTATCACTGCAGTGCCGAGTCACACCAGTTCAGCAAAACCCCTTCGACTGTTATAATGATCTTTTAGTTTAACATTTCACCACCCTTTAAAATGACATTTAATTTAGCCATTTGGCTAATTGTGTGCATATACAAACATGGAGATGATAAAGTTTAAAGATTGCTTGGGTAGTAGTAACACTTTAAACCCCACAGCAGAGGGAGAATCAAACAATAGAACAGAGATGGGAAGACATAAATACCCAGACACGGAGAGAGTAAGAACAATGCTTTTCTCTCTGCTCTGCTGCGCTCTCCATTATCCATTAAGACAGAAATACAAGAATTCAATTAAAAGACCATGTAGTGACCTTAACACACATGCACATACATGAACACACACAGTGTTGATGTATCAATTAATCACTGCCTGTCACTTGACTATTATGGCCCGTGTATCCTCAGTGGGCCATGGGCATTACATACAAGTTAATAGAGTATGTGTATTTCTCTGTATGTGTATTTTTAAAATGTTCTGCTGTTTAAGGACTATCATTATTTCCAACTCTTAAATGTTGTTAGCATCAAAGAAGCCCCCTCATCTAGATGTTTTTTGTGTTGTGGGTGTGTGTTTTTGCATGTGTGCTCAAGGCATTAATATTCAGAAGGCCTACTGTCCATTTTTGACTTATTTTATCAAACGTTTAAACTATATGACAGAAAACGGCCAATGACTCGGGCCTATGACTGATAAGATGGGAGACACAGACACGATTACTTCACAATGGAAAGCTTAAGATGTTCAGTTACAATGTCTGAATCAATTTCAAGGGAAACGCTGTTCCAAAGGTGATTTTTAAAATTGTGATGTTTGAATGAAGTGTGTAATTTATTTTCCTCACAGCATTAAATTAAACCGACGCTGGTCAGCTCATTACTATTTATGTAATGGTCTGCAGAAAGTGAAGGAATTCACTGGCTTTGTGCCAGATACCAATTCCACTTACCATATATACTGTATGAGGATAAATTTGACCGTAGTCTCATTTATTTGGTGTGCTACAGTGAATGCAGTGCTTTTTATTCATGTTCTATATTCAACAGATCAGTGATTTGAAAACTCTTTATGCACAATGTGTACTGAGAGGAAAGCTTAAATCCAAAAACACCGCACTGTATACTGTATTCAAGTCTATGGAGGTCTAACTGACCTCAAGAGCTTAGACCAACCACAACTCACACAAGGCAAAGGCATCCCCTACTGCATGTAAAGGCTTCAAGAATCCAACAAATAAGCCGAGATGTTTATCCCGCCTCAGCTTCCAAACTCCCTGGATACCAAATTGATGGGAAGGGATGGCATATGATTACATATGTGGGGGGCAAGCCAAGTTCCATCCCACAATCAACAGCACCCAAAGGATCAGTTGTAAACATCCCCACACCAGACACCCCAGGGTCAGATGTTAAGCTTTTTTTATTTGTATAGCATCAATTCACAACAAAGACACCTCAAGGCACTTCACAGACATAATCATTTAAAGCCAATTCATTGTGATCCAATAAAAACAGATCCAGAAAAGTTAAATCTATAATCATCCATGTGTTCACACAAGCCAATTAAACGTGTTTCCCCATTCTGAGAAGCAACATCATCCATCACCATCAGTCTTGGGCCTGTTATATTAAAAAAAGTAATAAATTATAATTACTAGTTTATTCTCCCCAAATTAACTGTATTGGTAACAGAGTTACAGCATCATAAAAATAACTAATTACTAAGAGCAAGTAATCATTTTGTTACTTAAAGCTATGTTCCCTTTAACGGAACTACAAATTCATCTGCATGTTAATTCATTCATGATAGAACTGAATACTATATTTGATTAATATTTGAATAGGAAATTTAGGGGAATGAATTACAATGAAAAATCAAGGACTCTAATCCGAGGCTGATGGATGTTACGGCTTTGTCTCCCCCATCTCCGCCTCAGCTGCATGAAGTTACACAAGTCTGCCATGACATTTTACCCTTCAGTCAATCACCATCACTTAGTGTAACAAACGGGCTATGTGGTAGAACAGCTACAGTGGGCAGGATTATAGTGGAATGCTGTCTGAATCCTCTGCGTTAACTATCGCCTAAATTTGGGTCGTTGGTAGGTGAAATCATTTTTGGGACATCTGGCTCGGACATATGATGCTTTATTCTAAGTTAGTACTGGTCACAATAAATCACTGCAATTCTTCTTCTACTTTTGAGTGTCTTCTCCAGTTTCAACCGAATCACTCTGCCTTATCCACCACAGCAGCATCACAATGTAGTTCATACAAACCAAAACAACCCAACACAACGAAACAAAAAAATCTCATCTTACAATAGTAACTCTGTCAGTAAATGTGACAGTTTGGGTGTTGTTACGATGGAAAGACTAATTAGTTAGATTACCGGTTACTGGAAAAAGTAACGTGTTAGTAGAAGTGTTTATTTTAAACCCATTGTTCCCATCACTGCTGACCATCAAAAAACATTCATACACATTCGTTCACCAGTGATTCCAGCAAGGAAGGCAAGGCGGGTGAAGCACCCAATTAATGTAGACCTGGATATACGTATATGGCCTGTTTCATTCAGTCACATTGTTGGATGCTTAGAGAAAAAAGATAAGCTTATGCAGGGTAAATGGACTTTGCACTTCACTTCAATTTATTTTGGTTGAAATTCATGGCCTTCATTTCGTTATTCTTCACAGAGTACAAGGGTTAGAATATTAATCTAGTAATACTTTCATGGTTTATTTTGTTTCAAAATACAAGTTATTTCTCGTAAACCAACCAAACACCCTTCAAATACCCTCCAAGCTGTTGTTCACCCTACAGCACTCACTCATCGCATGCATGTACATCTGAGTGTTTGCCAAGATTTGTATTCTGTATGATTATCAGTGTTTATGACTGTTTGTCTATGTGAATGTGCTCACAAGTCCGCAGTTTGGCTCTATGACACTCTTTGTTGTGTGGTCGTTTGCTGCCTCTAACAAGTCAAAGAGACAGTTATTACCACAGGCAAGGTTACAAACCGCACTACCTACAGACCACACACTGAAGAAAGAGGTTGTTCAATGTGGTAACACATGAAAAATTGATAACATTGGAGATGACTTCTACGATCCATCTTTAAAATGAAAAAAAAAGTTATCTCTAGCAAGCAGGTGCCTCAGTCATAAAAGCCATTCCACTAGTTGACATTTTGCTGGAAATTATTGGCAAGTTTAGTGTAGTAGGTTTTAATAAATTAAATACTTCTTGTTGATGGATTTAAGCTCACACTTACAAACGGGAAGTATTTTTCATTACCTTTGTCACATACCAAAGATGACACTGAAAGTATAATCAAATTATAGGCAACTACAAGTGCATACACTGTAAAGAATTTCATTGTAAATTTACAGTAAATTACTGGCAGCAGGGACGCCAGTATTTTACTGTTATTTTACAGTGTACCTACTGTTATTTATTTCAACAGTATAGTACTGTA
>JAVQJG010109565.1:0-11827 GCA_036024015.1 Craterocephalus amniculus | reverse complement strand
GGTCGCTTGCCGAGTCGATGGATGCGGGTCGACGCGGGTCGCTGAGCCTTTCACATCGCCACCAAAAGCCGATTGTACGCGGGTTTAAACGGGTTTTTTGACCAGTGTGAAAGGGGTATTTGTTACTATCTAAAGGGATACCGTATTACCTTTGGTCACAACTGGCACAGAACCTGTAACTTCCCACAGGCCAAACAATAATCTCAGACAATTAAACAGTTGAAGGGGAGGAAAAAGCATCATAAAGCACAAACTCTGTGTTTATAGAGGGGGAGCGGAAAGCAAAGCACAGCAGGTCACATGATTCCATGAGTGACGGATCCGCTCCTGCAAAGTTGCAATGTCTGGTGTCTGGAGAGGGCAGAAGTATCACATGGAAGTGTTGGTGAAAAATAAAAATTTATATGTAAATTTTACATAACAATGTACAAATACATTGTTTTTAAAGGGACACCATTTAACATTTGGCCAGTAGGGGGGTAAAACGGTAACTTCCCACTGGTCAGTGGCCACACGATCCCTTTCCAGCTTCTGGCCTCCTCAGCCAAGATTTTCTCTTTCTAGTTTGGTTTCTGATCTCATCCCAAAAATCATCCATTGTGACTCACATCAGGCTGAAATTTGGGTCAAAAGTTACATATTATCCCTTTAAATATATTGTCACACAAACTCATATTCATGCTTTTTTCATATAAGACAAGATCATATGTTTTACATGAACACTCAGCAGTTGCATCACTAATCGCGTGGGTGTCCTAAAGCATTGTTGGGATTAGACAACTTTTCCTCTTAAGTTTCTCCCATTTTCCTTGGCAGAAATGTCAAAGTCAGTCAGGTTGGAAAGAGTCAGGTTTAACCTATGTACTCAGATGTGAGGCTTAGTTGTGCTTTCACTGTCTTTTTGCTGGTGCTTTTGTCGATCATGTTTTCACTGTTCATCTTGCTACAGGTGCTCTCTATGTTTGCCTGCAGTTTTTATGAGTGTCTCTTTCCAGGCTAGTTTTGAAGTTGTTGCTGTTGTGTTTCGGTTTCCTTTTCTTCTCCTCATGCTCTCTTTTCTCTTGTTTGCCTTTATCAGACCCATCATTAAGTTTTACTTAGCAATATCCCAAATAAAGAAGACCAATCAAAGCTGCTTAGCATGAGTCCAGTCGGGGGGAAAAACAAATACATGTGTGCTCAGTAGTGACTATAAAACATATACATGCACCTTCCACCACCTGACCTGTAAGTTTCTGAAAAGCTGCAAAGAGGCTCGGTGGGAGGTTCCCACTTTCTCCATCTTGGCAGTGTCACGTCTCATCACTATCGGAAAATACAAGAATGAACAACAAAGTGGTGCTGAGTGGAGGGGTGTGCATGTGGGATGATTGACATCCATCAAACTCTGAGTTGCCTGCAGCTATGAGCTAACAAAGCTGGGAGCTGATGTGAGCTAACCAGCTAACGGAGTGCTGGGATATCTGCCCACAGATAGGGGGCCTCAGAGTATGTGTTGACTATGTCTTGTTGGTAGAGGAAGAGGAGCGCTTCCTGTTTGGACATACATTCTGTTGACGGCTTCGGTCACTGTTCATGTACGACTGGTTTCTCCATCGCTGTCATTAAATGTTGAATATTGACATCGAGGAGTGTAATTCTTCACGGAGGAAGGCGGGCTAAATATAAGGCGCGCTGTTAGCCGGTTAAAAAACGTGGTTGTACTACTCTTGGCTACGTTTTCCCAGATATTTGCCACCTGTCAATCAAAAGGACACACCACTAATTATGAAGAATTTCCAGATTAAGTTGTCATAAAGGTAAACTGACCTATTAAAGCTAAAATGTTTTGTACCAGGCTTCAAACATGTGTGCTCCTGCTGTGAATTTGGCATTTTTAACATGGGAGTCAATGTGGATTTGCTCTGTTTTGGAGCCAGCCCCTAGTGGAGGAGGGTGGAACTGCAGTTTTAGGCATTTCTGCACAGGCTTCATGCTTCTTAGATTTGGTGCTCAAAGGTTGCTGCTTGGTGCTAAGTGACTCTAACCTAAAGCCACTCTACAGGGAAAACATGATACATTCGTGGCATGATAATTGACTAAGCAGAAGTCACTAATGAGGTGATCAGTTCCCTTCGTGGGGAAACTTCCAGCTACCTGGAATGTGCTGTTGAGTCTGCTTGTTGTAACCATAAAGGTACAGGCTTCGATATCAACAGAGCCATTGCGCCCAGCCAATCAGGGGGCCTTCACATTTACTTTACACCCCATGTACTCCATTTGACCTTTTTTTTAATGTTAAAAGCACAATCATTTTAAAACTGATGTGTTTTAATCGGCACCTGCGCATAGAAAGTCTGAGTGTTTGATACGCGCTCTGATTGTTTCATCTCATTTGAGCTCGAGACTTAAGAGCAAATCCTGTAATAATAAGAAGGAAGTCTCGGTCAGAAATTTTTTTTTTGAAGTATTGTTCAAGACAAGTCATGGAGCCAAAAAGCTGCTTGAGTGTGTGGCCAGTCACCTGTAACGTTAGCCTGCGGTGCCTCTGGAGTGGCTGCTTGTGGAAGAACAGGTGTGTGCGTGTTGACATACGTTTTGTGTGCATGTGCTTATGGTTGGGATGGGGGCTAAAAAGTAATGGTTTGCGCTAAGGCCCATTATGTTACGCCACTGCATAAGGGTATATTTGGTGTCATGTAGTATAAGATAAATCTATGTCCACGCTGCTGAAATCTTCAAGCTGCTCCCTCTGATGCAAACCAATCCATGGTGTAAATACCAATCTCTCTCATTTCTTTCTCCTTTTTTCCTAGTTTTGATTTTAAATGATTCCATTCTACTATTATTCCTTATTTCTTTTTTTTCCATTTTTAATTCTTCTTGTGCACCCCGCTGTAATGCTTCTAAGATTTTACAAAGCACCTTGAACTGCCTTATTTATGAAACGTGCTAAATGAACAAACTGACTCACTACAAACTGGTTTAACTTCACCCGATCTTCATCTTGTAGTGTCCCTGTTAATGTTAATTTCCATGAACCCCAGCTTTTACCTGTTACATCAGCATGCTGGCATAGCACAGCTGTGCCTTTAGCGCCTCACAGAGCTGAAGCCTCAGTCATGTTAAAGCATCAACTTACCTAATTAAACCCATGAACTTGCATTTAATTTAATCGGTTGAGCAAATTTAGCCCAGTGGAAACCAGTGACATGAGCAGCTGATGGTTCGGGCAGACTGTTAGTTTATCTTTATTCCTGCAGTGGAAATGTTAAAACTGGTTTTATGACCTGTAAGAAGTTTAATGCTCATAAAAGCCAACACATAAACAATTGAAAGCAGAAATTACTTGTTTTTTAGCCTCATACAGGAAATTTAGACAGAAGAAAATAATTTTCCGCTCACCATCATCCGACCTAGCTGCACCTCTTCTCGGCATGATGAAAGATGAAAAGTGTGTGTCCTCTCAGTCCCGTCCGAGTCCAGATCGGCTCTGCTTCGGCGCCCCGCCAGCACCCAACTCAGGTATCTGAGGGTTGTCTCTATGGTAACTGCTGCATGCTAGATGAGTGTGGCAAATTCTGCGAAGCAAAAGTAATTCCCAACGAATTGATCAAGCAATGCTGGGTCCTTTTATAAGCAGCAGGACATTATTGTATTATATTACTACCACAGAGGGGATGATATTCAGCTGAGAGTCATTCAGTGGTAAATATCTGCCCTAAACTGTAAGATGTAAGTACTTATGTTCCTCCAATGCTGATTGTCTTCTGCCTTTCTTTTCCTAAATGACCAGAGAAAATCAGCAAAGTGCTTAAACACTCACTCATCTTGTTATTAGAAACCACACATGAGAACTTCAGACATCCTAAAGATTTAATGAAGGTTTAGGTTACTCTATATGGAAGGGCTTGTTAGGAAAGCCGTAAACACCACGAGAGAAAATGATCAGAGTGTATATAGAGGTGTGGAGCGGCAACATTTTCTGTTAATTACAACTGCAACATTTTCCAGACTCGACCAAAAGCCAGCTCTGACACCAGCGGCCCGTGTGCGCAGAGCGGTAAAGCGTGAGGTGTAACATCTCAGCCTCATTGAATAATACAGTGGAGATCACTTTTCACGTCTATAATGGTTCCATTACACGCTTGTCAGATATGAGCCACACCTTGAAGACCTGGGTTGACACTCAGGTGAGCTTACACGAGGTGAAGCATCTGCCAAACTCCTGCCTATTATCTAGTCCACATGTCAACAAATCCTATGAAAGAGCTATATGTACAGAGGTACACACAATAAACAGGCCCATTGCAGCTTTTTACTACTTCCTTTATCCATCCATGTACATTGTCTGCAGAATATTCATCCCCTTCCATCAAAAAAAGGCACATTTCTCAATGGTAATTCACATAACTGGAGACTGAAAAGAGATATTATACTGTATATATGAATTTGATAAATTATGATTTAGTGAAATAAGACAAATAATAATAATAAAGACAAACAATGCAGTCATGGACCAATGAGATTACTTTTGTTCTATAACATCAAAGAAGCAAAATTTCCATAAGAAAAATATCTATTTTACCTTTACAAACAAGTTGTTTTGTTTATTCTAACCCACATAATTTTCTGTCGGCTCCCTTAAACTTAATGCACCAAAAAATGTTCCTTTTTCTTAGATTTATCATTTTTCTCAGACTTTATTATAATTGAACGTGAGCTTGCTTATTTTGAGACTGTACTGTGCGAACCAGCATATCTACAGTCGTAAACATAAATGTATATTACTCCTTTCATTCAGGAAAAAGACACAATTCTTAATAGTAACTCAAATAAAGTGATAATAAATAAAAATTTGCTTAATTTTAGCAAAATAAGACATTGTTTTTAATTTTATTTATTGAAAAAATATTAAAAAAACAAACCAAAGAAAAGTTCAGGACCAATGAAAGCCAGATTACCTGTGGACAGGTGCAGGAGTTTGACGGAGAGTTCCAGAAAACAGCTGATTGCAGTGATCGCCTCAAAGGATTGTTCAACTAAATATTAGTATATAAGTATATTAACATTTTATATTTGTTTGCACGTTTTAAAAAATATTCCTAATGAACCTCAATTCAAAAACAATGTCATGATATTCATAAAAGTTTTGTAAAAGAATACTTTTGTCTGTTTTGGCTCATTCACAATTCCCAAGTGGATGGATCACATCAATCTAATCTGATTATTGATTCTCAATCCAATGATTGTTCTCTCCAAAACAGGTCAGCATAATTTCTTCCTTTAGGACATCAAGAACATAATACAATGAATATGAAGGACTTGGAACATTAGATAAATTGATTACATACAGTCAAGTGAAACTAAAACATGACTGCCAAAAAAGTTTCACACGTCTCAAAAGACCAAATAAATTCAGTTCAGTTCAATTATATATAGCTAGAGTAAAGTTTGTTCATTGTTTATTTATTTGGATTGCCATTAACTGCAGCAAAGTGTACATCTGAAGAGTCAAAACATAAACTGGCCATTTTTATCAAGCAGGCCTGGTCTGAACAGTTTTCCAAAGCTTTATTACACCCATTGAGGAATCACTAATAGATTAAGTTTTAATCATACTGCATGAAAACGATCAAAGTGCATTAGTCTTTATTCTTGTTAATAACCTCAAGTTATTCTTAAGTTCTGAATTAGTGACATCGATGCTACAAGTTGAATTTCATGTTTGAGTTGTTGCTTTTGTGATGAGTTTATGGGACGTGTCTGTAATGCCCCCTAGTGGCCATACACAGAAATAACTCAAATCTTCCTTGTAGGACGAACTAACTTGATTTAAAGTTTTTAAAATCATGTTAAAGCCACATTTGAGGTTAAACTTTGTGAGAAGTTTATTTGTTATGTGAAGACTGTTTTTATTCTTCTTTATGTATGAATTGTTTTTAATATGTAAAGCACTTTGAGTTGCCTCATAAAGATACTTTATAAACAAAATAAATGTGAATTTAATTGAATTTGCAGTAGTCTTCAGTGAGCCGCAGCTACGGTTGATGTTCTAAGTGGCCATTTAAACATCATGGTGCAGGTTTTTCCTGGAGGATTTTTTCTAAGCAGATAGCTGAACTTTATTACTAACTGGTGGACTTCTGTATTAATTTAAACATTTACTCAATAAACACACGGCAACATCTCACATGTAACTTAATAAAAATTCTCAAACATACAAAAAACACACAAGCATGATTCCAAAACACCCTAGAGCAGGGGATCCCAAACTTTTTAAACCATGACCCCCACGACACACAGTTCATGACCCTTCCTGCAGTGATGATTGTTTGATATTAGACAGATCATGCAGGATCCTCTAAAACAAAGGCTTGAAAGCTCAGTCTCAATAAATAAGGATTATTGTAGACATATGCATTTATAAAATTAAGCTAATGTTGGGTTTATCTCTGCATTCATGGTTTAATTTTGACAGCCAGGATTTAAAAAATCAAAAATTTACTCACTTAATGTTGGTTATACATTTAGATATTCCCAATTATCTCACGACCCACATCTGGGTCCCAACCCTTAGGTTGGGAACCACTGCACTACACCCATCTGAATCAGTGATGAGAGTTCTGTGAGAGATCATACATGTGTATATAAGCTCATAGTCGTATAAACAAGTTGTGTGAGATGATGGTAGCGTACAAATGTGTGTATGAGAGCAGATTTTATGTGTATGTGCCGGTGGTTATCATACATGCATGATTTCATTGCTGTGTGTGGGAGTTAAGAGTTCATTTTGTCCTACAGTATATCACAACTCATGCATTTGCATTCTTCCTTGTGTCCACTGCCGGAACCACATACTTGGATGTTTTGTCCCAGTCTGCCAATGGTCACGGACCAACTTTATGAAACATAGATTTTATAGTTTGCATGTTTTTATCCTGTTTAACAGCAGGGGAGACTAGCTTTCCTTTGGTCTGTTCCACCTGCTGTGGTCTCCTGCTGCTGGAGCCCATCTGCTTCAAAGCTGGATGTGTTGTGTGTTCACAGATGATATTCTGCAGGTCTTGGTTGGAATCCGTGCTGATTGGACTTCCAGCTGCCTTCTGCCTAAGACCTAGTAAACACGACAAAGCTGTGACCAAAATGGCCATTTCTCCCCCTTTGGGGGATTGAAAAAGCATGCCAGGCCTGTAGGTGGCAGTGAAAACTGAGTTGGAGTGATACACCGCATGTTTACACCAGTTCCTGCTTCTCATCATTTCCTGGCAACATTCATGCTGAATGGTGAGTAAGTTTTGCTTTCTGAGACCAAATAACCTGAAAACGTGTAGCAGCACAGAATAAAACAGAGATCCTCCATGTTTTGGCGTTGGTGGTGTCGCTGCGTGCGTCCTGCCCTCGGCATTGTTGTGTAAACTAGGCCTAAAGCGACAGAAAAACTGAAGGACAAAGTCTTCCTTTTTCTATATTTGTGAACATAATTTATTTACATCATACAGTTTATTATTGGAAGATTACACACACTGCAGTATATAAATACAAAGGTTTGTACAAACTTGTCAAACTAAAAAGGATAAAAAACAAAAACAGCCGGAAAAGAAAAATCATCTTAAACCTACAGCCACAGGTCTCACTAAGCCGATGCAGCACACTTACACCACTTAGCCTCAAACAATACTCACCCACGACAGGCCGTCATCCAACACCGTGACTTCCACTCACATTAAAAACACAAGGGAAAAAAAAAGTGAAAGAAGATTTTAGTGGAGCTAAACCCTTCCAAAAGCTACATGTCAAACAACAACAAACAGGTACAGACTGGAGTCTGAAAAGCAAAATGAAAGTGGAACAGTCCGTTTCCTCTTCATGTGGCTCCAGCGGACGGACGGAGAGGCAGAATAGATGTACGCCTCTCTGAAACGATGGAGGGAAAACAATACAAAAACGAGTACGAGCCAGCCAGCGAAGTCTCGTAAAGCACCACAGAGTGGTCGGCAGGTTTCTGGTGGCACAGAGAAGCATCTTCGAATCACAAAGTCTACGAAGGCAGGAGGGTTCGGCTCTGGCCTCCCGCAGAGGACGCCGAAAACAAGAAGAAGATTTCCATTTTGCTACTCAAGCCAGCAGAGAGCAAGCAGAGGCTGGGGCGGGCCGACGGGAACGGCCCAACGTTTCCAAAACCGTTTCCAGACACGCTTCAAGCAATTTCAAGAGGACGGGGCTGTGCAGCCAACGTAAGCAACGTTTTAAAGGGACAGGACAAACAAACTCATGCCCCGCCTCATTTTTTTCCCTCTTCTTTTTTTTTGTTTCTGAAAACAAAGCTGCAAAGTTCAAACTCACACACACACCCCCAAAAAAATAAGCTGAAAACATGGAGAGCTACGCAGTAAATCCTGAAAATACCAAAACTAATAAAACAAAACCTCCAGGGAGAGAAGGCTGGGCTCAGGTCCATTTCTGAAAGCTCTCACAGTCTCTTCATATTCTTTGGATCTTGTCGGCGACGACCATGGGGTTCTCCTTACGGATTTTGGCGGCCGCTTCAGATTTGTAGTCGTACGGACAGTTGTGCTTATCGGAGTAACGGTGAATCCCGCAGAACAGGTTCCCGCAGCGACAGTCGAAACCTGCAGGACAGAGTCAGCATCAACGAAAGCTCACATCATCACTCTGAGACAAACAACCTGTCGGACTGAAATATTTATAGAAGACAACAGAACATTTACAAGGAGGAACATTTGGTCTTGTCATCCATCGTTCAACATGTTAAAAAAAAGGCTTTTAGTTGTAGGAGTCCATTGTGATTTAATGGGAATAAACAAGATTTTTTTGTCTATGTGCCTTGGTACCTACAGTCTTTAAATTGCTTTTTAAAAGGTAATAGAGAATCAAAATCATCATTTTCATTTTTTTGATGTTGTTTCAGAGTCTCCCTGCTGTTGAGAAAACACACAAAGTGCCAGGCAGCGTCATCTCCTTTTCCGGTATTTCCCCTTTTTTGAATTGCCACCAGAAAACAGGCCAAAGCGTGTTTGACTGTAATGTGACTTCACATTACAGTCAATAATCGTGATTAATATTTTGACCATAATCGTGCAGCCCTACCCAGCACTAATCTAATTTCACTTTGATACTCCGATTCAGTCCGTATTTTTGGCCGATCCAAAGTAAACTACTGTGTCTCTGGTTTAGCATCTGTGGACAGCAGTGCTCACACTGCTCAGGTGAGGGACGAGTAACTGACCCATCTGTGCTCCATGCAGAAGATGGATATGCAGACATGCAAACAGGTTTGTCCGTCTAATGCATCGACCACACACATCATTTCGTGCCACGCATGAGCACTTTTGAAACGGACATCACAATTTGTGTCCATGAGGGAGCATATACGGGCCTTAAGGGTTAAAATAATATATCCCAACGAGGAAATCCGACTTCTAACTGGACACTCTGATTTCCTGTCTGTACGTGAACACACCAGCCGCACGGCAGGAATGCTGCCGTCACTGAAACAAACATTAGGCAAATCTCAGCAACATTTCTTAATGCTAGCCACTAAAACCTAAGAGCAGATGGGAATGGAGAGGCGGGGAAGTCTGGAGTTTGTGGAGCTGATAAGAGATCTTAATGATGTTAACCGGCTGCAGCCATTAAGATCCTCTGTTTAACAAAAAGTTCAACTGTGCCACTAGGGAGCTGCTGCCTTCCACCTGACCCTATTCAACCTGCAGACACAGGAATGTAAATATCTGAAAGCTAAATAAAAGTATTTTTATACCAACCTGGCATCTTGTCTGAGACCTCAGATGAGATACTCTACACTAGGACGTCAAGATTTCAGATTGTCCTGAAATTGGCATATAAAAAAAAATTCCCGACTTCACAATTATCACGACTATGATGCAAGAATTAATTTCCTGTCTCCAGAACGCCTTCTTATGTCAATTAGTTTGTCTTATTTCTATCGTTTCATACCAAAACAGCCACATAACGTAAACAGGAAGTTTTATTCCAACCAAACCCCCTCTGCTTTGTAAAGAATAAATAAATCCTACATATTAAATCCTGATTCCTCTCAGATGAAGCGTCCCGCTGCACTCAAAGACCACCCACAGTCTTGCATTGAATTTCAATCTTATTTTAAATAAATATTACATTTATCTTTACTGCAGCATAAAAACCTGCTGGTAATCCTGGGGGCTGCGATACGCTTTCCTCCCTTATCAATTACTTAATGATGTTTTGGATGCCGTTTCGATTTATATTGCAATTCTTGTGATTCTTTGATGTTGCAGATTTTTGTGGAGAAAAACAAAAAAAATATTTTTTTTTTATTTCATTAAGGAAAAAACACATTCTGCTACTTTAATGCCCAACAAGACAAGTAAAAATTTTTTTAAAAATTGTAAAAAATAATAATAAATCTTTTTTTTTTTAAATTGTAAAATAAATCCCGTTTTTCAATTCAATTTTTCCACTCCTAGTAATTCTACAGGGGTTGAAACGTTTTTCCTCCTCCCTCCGCAGCATTTTATTTCCCGATTTACAGGCCGCTGAGCCACTCTCTATTAATTGTTTATTTTTTACAACCAAAACTAAATAAAAAGCCAAACAACGACATCTTAATCCGTTTGGAGGGAAAAACTCTTCCTCTGCCATAGTTTCCCGCTCCTACATGCCCCTCCTGCAGCTCACAAGAAACCAAAATAAACGCAAACAGCAACGTGGTGGTACAGTGTTTTTGTTCTGTTGTTCTGAAATGGTTCAGACATATCTTTTATAGAAAATGACAATTATGAGGGATCTCTGGGATGTAAAATTAAATAACTGACTACCCTAAACATAGCGAGGGTTATAAAGCACTCGATGGCTTTTATCTGCGTGAACAGACCTCCTGAAACCTGACTGCGGTTGTACTCCTGTGAGTTGCAGCTCATTTAGTCTCTTACCTGTAAGGCCGACCTTTTTACGACACATAAAACAACGGTTCTTCCTGGGTTTGGGTGGCTCGGGGGCTTTGTCCTCCTCACTGCCAGCAGTGGAAGGGTGGGAGGCTGAAACAGTGGGCTGACTCACCACTGGAAACATAGGAAAACATCATAAAAATCAATGTACAATTATTACACAACATTAAACAAGAAAACAAAAGGGCAAGAACAAAGAGCACAGACCTGAAGCAGCTTTTAGTAAGACTTTAATACCAACCTGGTTCTGTGATTTCTACTTTGCTTCCTGATGCTCCTCTCTCCTTTGCAGAAAGGCTCATCTCTGTCATCTGTTGAGTTACAGAGATGGCGTTCGATATCCCACTACAAAGAACAAGAAAAGGGAAAGATAAGTAAACAACATCTGTCCAAAACAACTTAATCAGAGCATTTCAGTCGTATCAAATCTTTTCTCTGAGGTTATGACACGATTAAGAAACCCCGGAGAAAAGTGGAACATGGTTAGATTTTGTTTTGACAATGTTAACAGTCACAGTGAAGTGATTCTCTTTAGCAGATGTAGTTTCTGTGATTTACACCAAATGCAACAGACTCGGGGCTTTTAGCCTCGGGGAAAACAACCGGGAGTTTCTTGCTGCAGCGTAGCGGAGGATAACAGAATCATCCTTCACTGTTCAGTGCAGCATTTGCATCAAACTGGGTTAGCGGCAGCAGAAACCTCCACCACTTCCACCCCAGCTCCGCCTCCCTTACCTCATTTCCACCAATGAGGAGCTGGTGCTGGTGCCAGAGCCAGTGCTTAGTTGGTTCAACTCTGGTGCTTCCAAAGAACCGGTTTTGTTTTCCACCAAAAAGAGCCGGCCGGTGCTGCGTCATTACGTCATATTTATCCAAGG
>JAVQJG010109560.1:0-16922 GCA_036024015.1 Craterocephalus amniculus | reverse complement strand
AAAATAGGGTATTAGAGGACAGAAGATAAAACACTCATTCGGTGTCCTCTAATACTGGACATGTGCCAGGATGAAGCACAGTGATTGGATAATAACGATAGTCGGAGTCCAGCAGTGGAGGCCAAATTGCCAACAAGCCCTGTCAGAGAGCAGACAGTGCCCTCAAATTAATAGCTGCTGAGCTGGACATGGGTCAAGGGGGTGTGTTAGGAACCTGTGTGTATGGGTGCACGTGCCCTTTTAACCAGTCTGCTATGCTGCCCTCCATTGTTTGTACTTCCCTGCTACTCTTCCTGATGGCAAATAAACAAGTTTGAAATTAAATAAGCTAGAGCTTCAACAACTGTTCCCAAAGGGCAACTTTGGATGTTATTAGAAAAAATTAACTCCACTTTTGGGCTTTGATAAACTAATTAAAAAGGTGTTCCTCCACTTTTAACTTGAGGGTGCAACCGAGGAAGCCCAGACACGGATAAAAAGGTTGCTAAAAGACAAACAGATCAGGAGGAGATTAAAATCGTCTTCACTTTCTGCTTTGTGAACACTCCTTAGGGTCTTGGTGTTTGGTCTGAGAGAGGCAAAGTAAGGGATGACAGGGAGGAATGATGGAAGGATGAAAGGCACAGAGAGGCCCTCTGGGAGGATGCAATGATGGAACAAATTCACCACCCAGAAAATTAATTATTGAAAACATCTGCAAATCATATTACTGTGGCTGTAACCTAAGAATGGAGATGATGAACAGGCTGCTCCAGTTTGAATGTCAAAAAAAAAAAAAAAAAAAACCACAGCGGCTTGAGGGAGAAAAAATATCTGGAGGGACAGGCTATTGACTATTGCTTACAAAGTGAATATTCATCAGTGCCACACATCCATTGTACACACAGAGGTACGTTTGCTTACACTTTCAATGAGGATCCCTGAAAGAGTATGCTTTGTGAAACTGTTGCTGGCAGCCAAGTAATTTTAAAAGGACACCATGTAGGCAAATAGTCAAGCAGTCTTTGAAGACGGCTTCAAAGGAAAGGAGCAGAGATGCATTTAAGGACAAGCCTACATGAGGACAATCATTAAAAGAAGAAGTTAGTAACTGTCACGCTCTAAACAAAGTGAACCTGTTCTACTTTGAGCTTGTTTCAAATTTTAATCATTACTATGGAGAACAGAAAGTCTGCATAAAATAAAAACACACGAAAGAGAGTTGATTAGAAAACATACACAAGGACCACATTCAGTTGAAATAGACTGACTGGTCTGTAACAGAGTGTGTACATGCTGTTCAATACGAATGCTTTTGCTTAGGGATTTGGGACAATGTGCATTATGTTCTATCATCTCTGTCATTAAGTTTATCTCTTTTGCTTGATTTTTTTTACCCTTGGTTTTGGTATACTATAATGTATTCAGACAATTTCCTTGAAAACTTTGAACAGCTGAGTAATTTTGGCTTACAAAGTTCCAGCCGTTCATGCTTCAACAATCCGCCGTCTTTGGATGTCAGAAAGGTCACGTATTTTGACAGATGCTATAGTACAGATGGATGTAAAAGAAATTTTTTGGCCGTTACATCAAATGTTTGATAGATGCAGTGCCTATATATAAGATTTATGGAGTGTTGGATTTCTCTCTATGTCCAAATGTGGGGAGAAATATTGGATTTATAGTTTCCTTTTTTCTACCCAACCTCTGTATGTGTTGTCACTTTTCTGACGAACTTTTCTTATTTAATGTGAACAAAAGACTATAATTTTTTTTCTTCATTTCAAGAGGTAAATCCGAGTTGTGTAAGTTACCTATCCAAACAGAAAGCAAATATAAAGGCAAACACAAAAATCATGTAAAATAAAAGGAAATTAAACAAAAGCTGCCCAAATCAGGCTAAAACTTCAGACATGTGGGTCTCATAACTTTCTGCCACTCCACTCTGCTGTTCTAAAAACGATTTTGTCACTTGTTCATGGACCACATTTGTCATCCCTGCTTTACTTTGACTGCTGCAAAGTAAATACATGTTTTGCTTAAAAATTAAAGCCCATTTCCACCAGTCTGGGTTGATACAGGCTGGTGTAGTGCAGTTTGGTTGGGTAAATACTCTTCTCAATACGCACAATGTTGTTGCTTGTTTTTACTGCAGAGTTGCACAGGTAGTGATGACTCCACCCTTTTTGGTGGGATAAGTAAGTTTGGGACCTCATGATGAAGATTCGCTGTATTCAAATCATCAACATCTATTTTGATGATGGTTAACATTTGCAGCAATCCCTGAGTCCACCATCATTGTTTAGACATGTAGAATCAACATTGTAAGAGATTAGAATTGCCATTTGTAAGTGCAGTATGAGCTGCCTGACTTTCTGGTTTGGAATTGTGTAATAAGTAAATTATTTTTGTTCAATTATGTGTGTTATCTAATACACAATACCTTAGGCTTGGCAGTGGCAGCGTTAGAAGCTAGTGACTAGAAGGTGTTTGAGAGTTTTCTTTTTATTAACATAGTTCTTTTTTTACCCTCTATATTCCATATACTTGAACAATGTCAAGTGGTCTCTTTCCGTCTGTGAGATCCCCAAGGCACTTCACTAACCATGTACTGCTGCCAGACTAGGAGTTTGTGTCAGTATAACCTTTAGCCCCTTCCAAAGGAGGTCGTCATGAAAGACCACAAGCTTGACTAACAGCATGAATTTCTTACTCACAGATCTGACCTCTTGGCTCACCTTTCAGTGTCAGAGATAATTAAATGTTTTTGCACCGTATGGCATTCATTAATCTTAAGTGGAAGAACGCATGCATATGTGCGTGCAAACCTGGATGAGTTGGACAACATCTGAGCCTTGTTTTTCTTTTACCTTACTCTCTTCCACAGTTATTAACCCCATTTTTTGCCAGTTTATCAGCATTATTCAAACAAATTTAAATGGCTCTCAAGATACCAAAACTCCCTGTTTCCATTTTATTATATTTTTACATAAAACATGCTGTGTTGTGACTGACTGGATAAAGGATAGGATTTTTTTAGTTTTTAAAAAAAGCATTTTTCATTATTCTTAGTACAGAAAAAGTGTAAGCCTTTGTGCGGAATTAAAACATATTATTAGCTCAGCAAGACTATCACTCCACACTGAGGAAGTCAGAATAGAAGCACTTAATTTAATTTGATAAGTACATTTAAGTATATGTCCCTATAAAAGAGGAAATGAGTGAAGATTGATTGCCTGTGGGTACATAGGAGTGTCACATCAGTGGGTAGCTCGTTGCATATTTTTAAATAAGCTGCTGAGATTATCATTTGGACAAGTTGCTGCCATGATCTCTGAGCATCAAAAAAACAAAAAACAAAAAAACAATCAGATTCAATTTTGGATTTACAGCTTTCTGCATGTGAGCAGCCGATTACACCCAACAAAAAGAGAAACCTTCATTCTTCATCTCACATAAATAGAAACAAAATGGAAAAATCTATGAATCTTTTAAAAGTTTGGATGCTTGATATCATGTTTCCTAAAGATATCTGGAAATTTATCCCACATTCAGTATGAAAATAACATATTTCACTGATTTTATTACCAAATAAATAAAACTAAATGATATGAAGGAGCCACATTTCAATTTGTTCCCCTATTTCATATCCTATTTGACAGCTCTAATTTCAGCTGCCCAAACGGATGTTCGTTGTGGCAAGAATATTTTTCCATGTGGTGTAACAAGTGTGTTACTGGCTCTTGCTTCATCTTGCTCCCTGTTTGGATGCTCTTGATCAATAAAAGGATTGTGTACGCATACAAAATATTGGTCCCCTGTTTAATTATTTGGTGGATTCTGAGCTAATCAAACTAAACTTAAAAAGAATCACAAAAAGCACAATTTCATTACATTTAATGCCTTTCTTTGGTTATGAAGTACAAAAACCTGTAGATAAGGGGTCATTATAGTCCATGAGGGGTCATTATAGTCCAAGACTATGTATAGAATAAAACAACAAAATGTTGTATTCACCAACTCTTAGCCATGGTTCAAGACATAAAATGAGTTTTGAACACCTGCACACATGAAGACTTGGTACTACAATGGGATATAATTGCAAGGAAAAGGGAAAAAGAAAAATCCAGGGAGAGTTTGAAAAGCAGTCTGCCAAGAACAATTGTTGTGACACACCTTGTTAACACACATTTGGAAACAATGACAGTAGCTGTCTCTGCTTGATTGGCCGCTGACCTTGGCCTCTGATTGGCTGTTTTATTTGATAGCTGTTATGCTTAGAGTAATTTCATGTTCCACATCAATCCTGTCTGAGGTAGTTGCTTAGTTGGCGCTCAATAAGAAGCAAAGATTGATTGTCATACCTGCAGTTTTTCTAGCTCCAAAACTGGATCAATTTCTTATAAAATAGATTTAATCATCGGATTAAAGACAAAAGAGCCAAAGTTAAACCCGATGTGTCTGCAAAGTGACAATGCAATTATTTCTCTTCATCAAAGGAAGAAATCACTGCACCATTCTCTCTCTTGGACACATACTGCAGGACACCATCCCACATGGAAGCAAGCCAGAGGTATCAGAGCTTAGGGAGGAAGGAGAGCAGCCAAAAACAAGGAGTTTGTCAAGTCTGTCTGTAGGCTGTGACATTAACACCCAGAGATGATTAACTCCCTGAACTCATCCTACTGCAGCTACCAGGATTTTTCGAGAAAGAACTGACCAAGGTCGTGATAGTATGTGTGTCTTCGTGTATATATATGTATAGATATAGAGCAAAAGTTCATCCTAATGCTTTCAATATACTCTACTCCCCTCAGCTCACCGTCTTCCATTATATCCTCTCTCTAT
The DNA here is from genome assembly GCA_036024015.1 of Craterocephalus amniculus. NCBI lineage: Eukaryota > Metazoa > Chordata > Actinopteri > Atheriniformes > Atherinidae > Craterocephalus > Craterocephalus amniculus. Next base: position 12,095 of record JAVQJG010109560.1, on the reverse strand, counting down.
ATTTTTCTAGACATTTCTTCTCCTCTTTATTAGATGACTCTCTTATCTCTAACTCATCCTCTCTGCAGGCAATCTCTCACAAGTGCTCTCTGTAGGCCCTGTGTCTACATATCTTTGTATATCCCTCCGCCTTCATCCTATGGGACTCTCTGATGGCGCCGTCACTTTTGCATGCTGGCATTTAGCCTGAGGGCTCCTTCTGCAGTCACAAGCAACCACTGTCTGCCTTCATCCTCTGAAGTTTACTTATCCTTCTTTACAATGATCATCGGAGACTCTTTTGGTTATGGTGCAAAAAGGCAGAGTCAAAACACACAAATCTAATCTTTCCTCAATGTGACTTCATGGGTTTCTTCTTGAAGAAAATTTGTTATCTAATTACAGGCTTATAATAGCTCCCAATCTCCCTGTTATGTCTAAATTCTGTAGAAAATAGTTTCAATCCAACTATGTGCCCATCTGAGCAGAAATAATCTGAAGAATTTTAGTCAGGATTTAGAGCTCATCTTAGCACACAGCTCTGGTTAAAGTTACCAATGACCTTCTCTTGGTCTCAGGTAAAGGACTCCAGCCTGTACTTGTCTAGACAGATCTCAGTGCAGCATTCAACACCACTGATCATAACCTTCTACTACCGTGGCTTGGACACGTTATTGGACTTACAGGAACTGTACTAAGATGGTCATATTTATCTGATTTCAGTTTGTTCATGTAAATGAGTCTTAGTCCGAGAAAGTCATGGAGTTCCGTAAGGGTTCTGTACTCTAGACCAACACTCTTCAAATTACATGCTTCCTTTAGGTAAAATAATTAGATGACATGATATAAGTTTTCATTGCTATGCAGATGATACTTTGGTTAAATCAAGCTTAATGGAGTAAATCTATCAGTTTGTTAGATTACAAAGATGTCTTAAAGACAAAACGACCTGAATGGCTCTGAATTTTCACCTTCTAAATTCAGATATGACTGCGGTTGTTGAGTTTGGACCTAAGTAACTCAGGACAATAATGTCTGGCTATGTAATTAATCTGGATGGCATTGATTTGGCTTCCAGTACTACAATGAGCAACATTTGAGTCATTTTTGCCCAAGATTAGTTTTTTTTTTTTTAGCTCAAATATAAAACAGGCTTATAGAGCCACTCTCCTCCACCTAAGTAATATTGTCACTATTAGGGGCATCCTGTCCCATAGTGTTGTAGAAAAACTAGTCCATGCTTTTGTTACTTTAATTATAGTAGATTAATGTAATTCTTAATTGATGAGCTGTCCCAAAAATGCCCTGAAAACTCTCCAACTGATCCAAAATGCTGTTGCCGGGGTTCTGATCAGAACCAGCAGGAGAGATCTTATTTTTTTAAGTGTAGCTTCTCTGCATTGGCTCCCTCTTAAATCCAGGACAATATTTAAAAATCTTCTCATCACATACAGTATAGAGCTCTCCACAACCAAGCTCCAGTGTACATCACAGATGTCATAGTTAGTTATGTTCCTAAGAGAACACTTTGCTCTCAGACTACAGGTCTACTGGTGGTTCCCAGAGTCTCTAAGAGTCGACTGGGAGGCAGAGCCTTCAGTTATCAGGCCCCTCTCTTATGAAACCAGCTCCCGCTTTGGGTTCACGAGGCAGACACACTCTCTACCTTTAAGATCATGCTTAAAACCTTCCCTCTTTATAAATCCTATACAGTAGTTAGGGCTGGTCAGCTGTCCTTTAGTTATGCTGCCATAGGCTTAGACTGCTGAGGGACGTCCCATGATGCACCGGGCTCTTCCTCTTCTTTTCTCTGCTCTTTATTTCCCACATATAACAGTCTTGGCATCATTAACGTATTTTCCTCTCTCAGCAGATTTCCCTGGATAAAATGCGATGTCTTTTCATCTCTTTCTGTCCTCTGAACACCAAATGGTCGAGGGAGATGGCTGCCTTCCCTGAGCTGAGTTCTGCTGGAGGTTTTTCCTCTCTCTCAAAAGAGATTTTTTTCCTTTTCACTGTCACTCCTAACATGCTCAGGATTGGGGACTGGATCAGCCAAGATTCAATGCAATGGTTTTCCTTTGCTAGGCTATTATTTCTTATAAATATTTCTTGCATGAATACTGATTGGATGTCAACAGACTGGCTCAAATTGATTGTCCGTGATGACATTATTGTAACTTGGCGCTACACAAATAAAACTGAACTGAATGTATAGTTGAGTGTGTCTCTCTTTGAAAACAGCTTGTTCAGCACTGCTCACATATGTACTGCGGTCCATTGATTCACCACTTTATTTAGCTGAGAGTGTGTTGTTTGCTTGGGCCCTGTCTTTGTAAATTAAAAGGTGCAGGGAAGTAACTATTAACTGTGCTCACCATGATCCTGCCTGCTAGCATCCCCCCTATCTTTATGACCTGTTGTTTGGCCAATAATTCTTCGGCACTCCTTTCTCTTATCTCCTCTTTTTCTATCCTAGTTGCACAGGAATTTAATGGCTTTGTTTATATAACTGGCTTCATCTTCTCATTAAATGAACAATACCCTTTGTGTAGCTGTGCACATTTCCTTCCCTTGCATCTCAGCAGGCTCCAGGTAACATTGATTGCTATTTAATTTGTTGTGTATCCCTGAAATCAGCATAGCATGTACGTGTAGGATTCTGATGATAATCCCATTCATGTGCTTAGACTCGACACCGCAAGTGCTCATGCCTCTGAAAGAGCGAGATAAAGGCTGAGCTGAGCATCACAGATAGTCACTTTTGATGATGTGGCCAACAAGCCATTAAAATCTGAGCAGTAAATAATGATTAAAAAATGTCTACAAAGCGAGCGACAAACCCTTAGCACATTACACTGAAATGAGATATTTGTTCTCGGTCCAACATTCCACACATGCTCACACCAGAGGTGCTCATGGTTGTTTGTAGTCCTATCCGTCTCTTTTCTTATCAGTTTCCCTCTTCCTAATTCTCTTAGCTCCTCCAGGAGCTGATCAAAGACAGTTTTATGAGACTGTATTAAGAGGCAGTGGCGGAGTCAAGGGAGATTAAAGATGGACTGATGAGAAATGGGAGCAGACAGACAGCATATCTGCAGAGCAGATTAGGCTCAGTGAATTGGAGAAAGAGCTGACGAAATATATATAATGACGACAAACACTCTACTGGGAAAACACAATGTCATGTCTAATCAGGTTGATTGGCAATTTGGAAGCTCCAGATTTCCAAGGCTTTGTTTGCTGCTGGTGCGGTCAAATCGGAGTGCATCGCAAATTGCTTCGATTTCTGCTGCCAAAACAGTTCCCATAGCAACCACTCATTCATCATATAATCTATTAGGACAGAGTAGCAGCAGACACCTGAAAATTGTCAACTTAACTCGTACAGTTTTCTCTCCGTCCCCATCTGCACTGTGTCGTCTGCTTGTGTCTTGATGCCAGTATGACTCTCCCGTGTCTTCTGGACTGGCTGTGATAATGGGGCACTGCCTGGTGTTAGTAATCCTCGCTTTGACTCCCCTCTCTGGATAATGTATTGAAATCACAAGCCTGCAGTTCTGTTGGGCATGCCAGTAAACAAGAAGCCAGATTCAAATAGCTAGAATAATGATTCTCACATTGGCCTTGCTGACAGCACAACTGTTATCTGCTGCCAAGGACTCTTCCTCCTCTTTGCTTGGGCTTAAAAGGCTGCTCAGCGCAACTCTCAAAGCGTAACTAAAGGAACAAGCAAAAATTAATAGACATGCAGAAAGAAATTAATAAAACGTTTGACTGAGCAGACTGAGCTGACCTGGAGGACAAAAAAGATTTTAGGTTCAACTGGAGAGATTTCAAAATCCAGGCAAGCACTATGGAAAAAGCCAGAAAACAGAATAATGGGTATCTTTAGGGATGAAATGTGTTGTATGATGACAGAGGATGAGCCAAAAAACATCATGGCTGTAGCAAACTGAGCTTGAGATGTTAGGGAATGTAATTGAAATATTCAGACAGATGAGCTTTTCTGTCCATTTCTGCGCCTCCTGTGTACTGTAGCTATCATCCAGTATATGAAAGCAAACTGCATGCATACTCATATATATTCATCCCACACCGCCTGGACCTGAGGTTCTCAAATAACAGTTTTCACAAAACAGTTCAATGAGATATCGAGAACCAAGCAGAAGCAATTTGGTCATATTTTCTCCTCCTCATCATCCACAAATCCTTTTTTAAAAACATCCCTTTAGGCTTGTAATTTCTGTTTGGCATACAAATGTATTTTCAGCATGCCTCACACTCTTAATCGTATGTCTACTTAGCCATGGTTTACTTAACTGTTAGAAATGTAAATATATTTGAGTAACCTGTGTAAAACATGGCAAAATCCAACGAGTTGTGAAGATGCTGAAACACAGGTGAACTGGCATCAGCAGAGATTCCGACGTTATTAAATAGGCAGATAATGCTCCTGTAACTGATGATAATTGTTTTAATCATTTGATGTTAAAACCTACCTGGTGATATCCTCTTAAATTTGAATTTCTTTTGTCATAAATCCCTTTTTGGCTTTGGGAATGTTGGCCACATAAAAGAAAAAATGGTAAATGGTCCACACAAAATGGGAAAAAAGTATGTCTTTTAATTTAACTAGGTCCTATACAGTTATTTGCAAAGTGCTTTCCTATTAACCCGTTCACACATACACTCAACAGTGTTTCTCATTATATATTTACACTGTGCAGCCTTACAATTACATTTCTATGGGCATACTGGGGGCAATGTAAGGGGCTGCAGTCTATCACCTAAGCCACTACTGCCGCTTAACAAATTAGGAAGGACTTTTTGGCAGTTAATTAAATGGTAGACAATAATAATAAATTTTAGATGAGCCCTAGTTGAAAAGTCTTATTAAAAGCTGGCTAAGGGAACTTCATTATTGCATTTGACGCAGTTTGAAGTAGTTTTGGCATATTATAAAAGTAATAAGTCAAAATGCACTTTATGACATGTACAAAAATAATGACGCATTATAGAGGTGGAGATGGAAAGGACAATAATCTATTAGATCTTTCCCAGAGATTCCCTGCAGGGTGAATGAAACTGATAAAAGACATGAAAGAAGAGACATGAATACAATTACACATGGGAACTGTGATAATAATAAGCAAACATCTTAAAATATTAATCAAATATGCATGAATACAGCCAACAATTAATTCTCACAGGCTTTCAGTTTGTGTTTGTTTATGGGACTGTGGTATGTTGATTCACAGTCGCCCATTGTTCATCATTATGCAATTTCCATGTGATGAACTGAATATGTCAAGAATGATAGAAAACTTTGGAGAAACAAAGAGCAGATACACAGACTAATGAAGTGAAAGGGTGTTTGGAGAAAGCTGGGCCCGGAAAGAGGAGAAGAGCAAGTGAAGCAGAACTGACAACGCTGGAAAAATAAAAGTAATGTTTCAAGAAAAGGCAGAGCACTCTGAACCAGATTTCAGGTTATGTTGCTCCATTAATGTTTGCCTGCGAGCAGAAAACAGGAAATATGAGCGCCACATGATGCCAAGTTTGGCAGTCCTTTTTTTAACAGACATCCTCAGAGTCATTCTCTTCTTCACCCAGGTTAATTGAGAGCTCCTTTTGAGAAAATTGTCTTTGCAAGTGTGTTTCACTGAGGGGAATATAAGCATTGCAAATAAAACGTCACCTCGCTCACAGTGGGACAAGAATGCTGTAGAAGCACCAATTTTGAAAAACAAGAAACAAAACATTTGTTAAAAAATGTTGTTGGGTAAGTTTGTGACAAAAGTTGTTATTTTGGCAATGCTAGCCGAACAGAATAACAGACCAAACAATTATTGCAGGAAAACACCTTCTTAATGACTTCATTGATTATTTTGGGTTAAAAATTCTTTTCATCACAGCTCTACAAAAGTCAACTGTTGGACCTCATTAGACCTTAAAAAGTCGATTTAATTGTTCGGTATAACCAAGAAGCATTTGTGATCCCACTGAATTCATTCGTGCAACTGAGGAGAACATTCATTTCCGAGTGATTGATCGGGGGGACTAGATTTGCCCCCATCAACCTTCATGCTCCTGTTTAGTCTCCAAGGGCAATCTGAGATTCATTTATCGAACTGAAATCAGCTGCTACTGATTGATGCCTGTATCCTTGCAGATGTATTGGTTTCCAATCAAGTGCTGCTACCACATTTGTCAATATAATTTGGAACCTGACAGCATGCATATCTCAGGTTTTGTGATATTTAAACAAATCTGTCTGTTCGCATTTGTAAACCATTTCTCAAACTCACCAAACTAGAATAATAACTTCTCCCAACCGCAAAAAAGTTACGATTCTGCACACAGAGCAGCGTTTCTGTGATGCCTATTAATTCTAGCGACTTGCCTTCTCCATTTTAAAGCTTGCAGCTTGACTAAAATGGCCCAGAATACTATCTGACATATTGATTTTGAAGATAAAACTAAAAGAGATCATACTCGATGAGTAAGTTTTGCTTCGGAGAAGGATTCAGTCGCTCACTACATCCTGCATCATTTTGCAGGAGATGACTCATACTCAAATATGATGCACTCTAAAGTGAAAACAGCTAGGAGTGTGTGCAGTACCAGCTGGGCCATAATCAGGCTGACTAGAGAAGCAACTCAGATGCATGATGCCAGCAAATGTTCCCAAAAGGGGACCAGATTTTCTGATTGATTTCTATTACTTATTCGCTGTCTAATTATTTTGCCGTCCATTACTCCCAGCTGTGGTGTCTGTGTGGGAGGGAGAGCGTCTTCAGGCGTGTAGCAGCAGGGGAGCAGTCATGTTGCAGCTGCAGTGCAGTGCTGCAGCAGGACCCACACGGCAAACCGAGGATTAAAAGAGCTGTGCTTAAGCTTAATTCTAACATGAGCTTAATTAGCACACACTCTTTAGATTAATGCACAGATGTCTTATTTCTGACCTAACAACCCTGACAAACTGTAGTATTTGCCTCAAATGTGCAGTGTGACAGATGTTTGCATTGCAGCACTAAAAAGTGTTAAATGTTGAAAAACGAATATGTGAAGTTGTTTAAGCTAAAAACTTTAAAGACCAGCTGCTGCAACAATTAAAACATTTGTGTGCCCAAAAAGAGTTGTAAACATCATTTTTCTAATTGGTTATTAAAATTATATTCTGCTAGTTTTTTTTAGTTTTTTTTTTTTTAATTGTGATTTTGTGGATTAAACATGGCTCAAAACCATCATGCTCATACTTGACAAAGGTGTCATCATTTTGGACTATACTATCAAAACAAGAAAAACATGGTAGGCCCTTATATTCTGCTTTATTTCTTTAGGGACAATTTACAACAAAGTCACCTCAGTACGCTTTACAGACAAAGATTCATCGTGATCCAATAAGTATTCATAAAATGCAATCAGAAAAAATAATAGCCTTGCTAAGGAAACCTTAGGCCTTAGTAATGTTGTTAAGTAAATGGACCAAAATGTGTTTTTTTATCTTTTAATTAATTAATTAATAACATATCAGATAGATACTGAAATGCCTACAACTGACTATGTCAACAAAATGGAAAAAAAACCCCAACATTTCCAGTGTTTACATTTCTGCCATTAAGATCAACAAAAATAGCCCATGTTGGGGATAAAATTATGATATTTCAAGAAAAAAACAGGGTCATACTTAAAGATTAATCTGTTCAGATACTTTCTCCATGGGTTAAATGTGATTTTTGATTTTAGGATACTGATATTTATACAACTTCCCATCCCTCTCACTGACTTGCCCACAGCTGTGAATGTTACGCTCCAACTCCTCTCATCACTGTCAACAAAGCAAGTTTGTCACAAGATTTAGGAACTTATTTTAAAACAACATTGAAACAGCTTTTTTTTCTACCCCCCCAAAAAATCTCAAGACAATTCTGACAACTTTTTGTGCTTTTTGTGTTAGAAGAAACCTACAGTCCCTGACACCTCTGTTACATTTTTGCAGTTTAGTGGCTGAAAGCAATGATTGGCAGTACTTGAATCGAGCTGAAATCACAGTACAAGTGTTGTCTTTGGCATATGTGTGTGTGTGTGTCCCCCCTTTTTTTGGAGAGAATTCAACTGAAAAATAATTGCTTGATTGTGAGAGGTACAAATAGTAAAATTAACACATTTTCACTGTGATGCTGAAAATAACAGGAAAAAAAGCGTCAGCGGTGAAAAACGAAAAATGCGCTGTAAAAATGCAGCTGTAAAAACATTAGTGCGCCAGTGAAGTGAGTTTCTTGTTACCGTCCATAATGAAGCGCCTTGTGTTTGCTCTTTGGCCTAATTCAGAAAACAGGTATAGATTTTACTTCATGAGAGGAATTTCACACCACTGTTTCAACAGCAGCTTTTTAATGGGTGGTAATAATTGCAGCATCTACAGTAAATCAGGCCTTGCTCCTAAGAGACTTTGGCATACTGTAGAGGTTTTTCTTATGTATTTAGTCCCTGGTTAGCAGAATGATGCTCTGTATTCCTTTTGTTTCCAGTCATCTGTAAGAGTAACAGCAGATTCTGATGCACAGAGGAGATGCTGTTCTCATTAGGCTCTGGATCCATGAGGAGTTGGCCCAGATAAACCTGCTCAGCAAGTCTTTCCCCGAAGAGCTCCAGTTACTGTGCTAGATATGCAAAACCAAGCCAGCAAAGAAGTGAAAAAGCTCAGTCGTTGGAAGATTTACATTCTGGTGTGTTGTTCAGAGAGCTGCAGTCCAATTAACCCCACTCATTTTGTTTGTGTGTTTCAGTCAGTGCGCGTGCAACTTTAAGACTGAGTGCAAACGTGAGAAAATTGATGTTTATAATTGAGTTTGGTGGACACTTACTAAAGTCTAAAAACATTACATATTTGAGTTTGACTGATGAAATGGAATAGGTATTATTGCAATACAGCAGTAAGTCATTCAGCAGCACCGTGGAAAAGGAACTGCATTTGATCAGATATTCATTATATACACATACACAAACACATGCCAATTTGTGTTCTCATCAGGTTGGGGAACATAAAGGGGACTATGGTTCATCAATGTTTGCTAATCCTCATCGTTTTTGGACGCAAGTCTAAATATTTTTTCAATAAAAAAGATAAATTCCTTTATTTTCAACATTACCTTTGGTTTTGTAAAACACCATACACTTTTCCATTACTTTATGACATACGGTTATAGCTGCAGATTTATCTGAAATTTTCTATATTTGATCTCCTACCCTTACAGTGTTGCTTGAGAGCCTGTGAACCTTTTAAATTGACAACATTTTTCCTCATTATCTTTGGATTTTCACTGCAATGTATTAAAAATGCATTACAATAAGGTTAAAAGGTATAGGTCATTGTAACGTTAGCAGAAAAAGAAACAAAAATTGTGTTTGGTCAAATTTTTCTTTGTTGTAATAACATTTCTTTGCAACAAATATCACACTGTTGGAAAGTTCATTCATTTCCTTTTAAACAGTGCCACGTTTGTAAGGAAACTGCATCTACGGGACGAGCAGCAGAGCTGAGTAAATCTTCTCTGCAAAGGCCAAACAGCTCTTTCTGCTTTTGACTGTTTGGTGTCATTTATTGGAATGAATGATTGAAATCTGAAGAAACAAGAAATATTGACAATTTAACCATTTATTCATTTAACAAACAGGGACATCAATAGCATGTGGAAGAACCCAATACAGCCAGAGCAGCCTGGCACGCCCTCCCACTGCTGTGGGGACAGCATCCCATTCTTCACCCAGCATTTGTCGCTGGTCAGCCAAAGTGGTTGTGTTGATCTCTGTTGTACCAACAGCATAAGCAAAATTATCCCACAAGTGTTAAATGGGGCTGAGCTCCGGACTACGGACAGGCTATTCCATCCCTTTCGCTCCCAAATGCTGTAAGCAGTCTCTGATAAACCCTGGTCTGTGGCAGGCGAGTGTTTTTTGTGAGATGCACCCCTGCACCATCACAACCAAATAACCCAGTACCCTATAACAGTGGAGTAGTCAGGATAGCATTCACCACATTCTCTCCACACTTTGACCACACGATCCAACTGTTGGCAGAATCTGTACCTCCAGTGCACATGTTGCAGACAGGCCGGCAGATGAATGAAGAGTAATATTGGCAGATAAAGGTGTTTGGCATTGGGAGAGGAGTTTTTCAACAGCATGTTCAACTTTGCTGCTCATCCTACAAGCTAAACCAGCTTTCCACTGGTATAAAACCAAGGGAAAAGTTGGGCTAGATTCTCAGTCTTCCAGGTCAAGGTAATCCAAAGAGCTTTAAAAAAGGCAACTGAACTACTTTTGGCTCTTGAGCAATGCCAAAAAACACTGTTACAAGAAATAATCCAGCAAAAAAATATCGTGTTACTTTTTGTATTAAGTTTATTACCAAATTAAACTACTTTTCAGTGTATTTGTTCAAGGAATTTAATCTTTTCTGTAAATGAAAATGGCAATTCACCAAAACTTGTCAAAGTTCTAATAATGTTTGATGCTGTTTAGATTTTCCTGTTTTCTGAATTCAGGTGAAAGAACTTTGTCTAAAGACAAAAAAAGGCATAGTTTAAAAAAAAAAAAAAAAGTAACCTAAATTAGATTTATATAGTGCTTTTCAAGGCATCCAAAGCACTTTCAACAAATCTATTATTTATCTATTTCCCATTTACACCTGGTGGCGATAAGCTGTGCAACCACAGGTGCTCTGCAGGAAGCCAGAAATGTGGGAGCCAATCCAAATCAATGATCTCTCTGACCACCACCAAATATTAAAATACCAGCAATGCTGATAGAGGGTGGTGAAGATGGGTAAAATATCTCGCCCAAGGACACTATGACCAATAGATTTAAACAGTTTCATCTGATGACCAGCTGTTCCGCTCCTTTTGCTGCACACAGAGCTTACACAAACACTGCATGAAAACTCAATGATATAAAGAAAGAGTAAAACTTACCTTGGTCCAGAGACTTGGCAGGAGCCCAGCTTTTGAAGTAGTCATCCTGCATGGAAAAACAAGAAACTGGGTTATGATACATAACATAACCATGCAGAGAATAGCATTGGATTATTCTGCAGTCCAGTCAGAAAGAAAGTCTGCCCTAGAAAGTACAGAACTGCAGCATAAAAGAAAAGACATGTCAGCCTTGAGATTGTTTGGACATTTAAAAATAGGATATAAACAGAGAAACCTGCAGGCGGCACACTGGGGAATAAAGGAAGTTACAGGCTCATGACAGAAAACGAACTAGGACAAAACATTTAACGTCAAGAACGACAGAATTCTGACAGAAAAAACAGTGAAATGTGATGTACTTATAGGAAGACTGAAATGGTGAAAAATGGTGTCATTTTAACATTTATCAGCTATTGCTCCCACCATCTTACTTACAAAAGCACAATTTATTCTAATTGATACAAAAACAAAACATTACATAGACTTAGCTGAGAGGAGATTTTGATTTGTGAAGCCAGACACTGCTTGATTCATCAGACCAGTTAAAATAGCACTGGGAAAAGGAAACAGCTTGATTGTTGATGTAAAGCCACACATACTGTATGCTTCACACTTGCAAATGTCAAGACTGGTTAACAGTCCATCATATAGTAGAGTCAATACTGATGAAAGCAGAGGCGTTACACTGCATCTGCTGTATTTATCGAGTGATTGGTCACTTGAGGAAACCTCAACAGAAGAACAGAAATATGTTTCAGTAGACAACTCCGCCAGGTGAACAGCTTTAAATCAGGTCATGCCACTAGTTGTGTGACATGTAAAATTGATTTTCTGAACCTTTGAGCCTGGTCCGTTTTGCTAGATCGAAAAGTATCCTTTCATAGTGTTAAAAAGGACAGTTTAGATCATGTTGCTCTCATTACCAACACTACCAACAATTTTTATTGTAAAATCCCAACAGCAGAAGGCCTTCTCAATCATCTCTTATGACCCAGTAGACAAGGTTAGTGCTTAGGTATGTAGCGGAATTATACCTCGAATTAATTTTATTAGTTAATAAAGTAACTAATTTTCCTCAGGGCACCACCTTGCTTTTTGAATGGAAGCAAAGAAAACCATTAAACCTTATTTAATCAA
>JAVQJG010109536.1:0-13657 GCA_036024015.1 Craterocephalus amniculus | reverse complement strand
ATATCGATTCCATGATCAGTATCGATTATCGATCGACTCCAGTCGGATGGAATCGATACTATTTTTGCAGAGCACTTTGGTTGTAAAAGGAAGCCAAACAATGGGAATGAATCCCAACCAATAGCAGAAATAGATTCTGTTTAGCCAATTTGCAGTTTTGTGATAAAAGGAAAAAACTGAGCTATGTTATTATTTAGTTTCACTGTGAATATTTTTGTTTTTTGAATATATAGATGGATTTACATATAAAGAGGAACCCTGCACATTACTTTTGGATCTTCAGTGTCACATGATACAGTATTGAGTTTGCAGCTAAGGCATTGTAATTGATTTATTTGAATTTGTTGTCAGTTTTCGTTATTTATAACCAATTTATTTTTAACTGTTTCTGTTTAATTTATATTTGTCGATCACTTAAAAGCATTTCTTTCAAGTAATTATGTTGTGACCTATTCATATTGCTCTTTCAATAATACTCTTACTGTAGAGTGTTAAATTGTCAGATTTTCTTTAAGGGCAAAAAGTATCTGTATCAATATCGAAGAAAAAGCACCATAAATTAATAGTATCGTATCGATACCAAAATTTTCAGTATCGCTCATCCCTAGGGGCACTGCTATAGGATTTGTTCAATGACTCTTACATACAGTTTCCAGCTTCAGTGTGTGAACAGCTTTTCTTGAAAAGATTTCTAATTTCTTAGCATCTTAGCGCATCCACAAACCTAAGCACTCATTTTAAAGGGTGACAGAAACTGATTTACAATTGCATACTTTGGAATCATTTGTGAATATTAGTTTACACACATCTTGACTCCAAACTGAACACATGCACCAAAAACTTAAATACATTAAAGGAGAAAAAGAACCCCTTCCTATCACAATAAATTGAAACATAATGAGACCTTTTTTTAATGTAGCATTTGCTATTTCTTATCAAGCACATGACTTCTGCTTTGACAGAAGCATGATCTCCAGGACCTATTGCACAAAAGTAGACTTCAAATATCTGGGATAAATAACAAATCTGGTTCATCAAATCTAAAGCAAGAATGTTCAGGCTTAGTTGAAGCAACAAACGAGCAGTTATTGATTCATCAAGCCAGGTGCAGCTAATCCTAGATAAGTGCACACTCCCAGCTTTCTCAAATAGACCTTCTCAATCTATCAATCCCTGATCTACCACGACATCAAGAGTTGCATATTTCTCTGTGTCAGAGCATATCCTCCTAGCATATTAAGAAATCAACAACCAAATAAATAAAAAAAACAGGTGGAAAGAGAAGCGTGGTGGATAATTGCAGACCACATGAATGCATAAGTGGCACACAAACACTCACTACTCCAGTGAAACTATCACAATTATCATATAACAATATAATCCATGTAATTTACCTCTCCAAAAAACATAGTTGTCCTCCAATTATGAATCTGTTGAAACTGCAGATGTGAGTGAAATGTAAACGTGTGTGTCTTGCTATCAAAATACCAGATGCTTTTATCTCCTTCCCTGACCACAGAAGACTCTGCAACATCAAAGAGGATCTTTATAGGATTGTACGTCCTGTAAATGTAATTTCACTTCCAAGTGCTGACAGTCATGGAGGATACTCATTGCTTTGTGTTGTAGGTTTAATTGTAAGGTTAAATCACAAGGTGAGCCACACAACTTCTGATAATATTCACTTTAAACATCCTGTCTCATCTGTGATAGGTTGGTGGGTCCATTTAGTTTGAATCAGCTGGAGAAGAGAATCAGGGCTGCCTGCCACTGATTTAAATAATGACAGTGATTCAAGTCCAATGTGGTAACAACATGCAGCTGGTAATGGAATAAATTTTGGTCTGTATTTGTGGTAACTGCTGACTGTGGGGATAAGTAGATCCTCAAACTTAGCCTGATCTGGAGCAGGCTAGCTCCATAGAAGCTTATACCATAACATATCACAGCTTCCTCTATTTCATTTTTGGCAAGCAGATCATGAGTTGAGCCAGAATGACCAACATATCCCGGCTTTATCCCTTATCTTGGTTTTATGAAGTAGGCCCCTGGATGCTTGTCAATGGGAGCTGCTGAAGCATAGCCCTGATAGAGGGGCCCTGCATCAGGCCAGATGCAAAAAACAATGCCTAACAGTCAGACTCTCTCTCTCTTCCCGATACTGCTGTCGAATACCCCTTTTCCTTCAATCTAACAACTCTTTCTGTTGCCCATTTGATTCCATACCTCTGACAGACTTTTCGATCCCTCCAAATAGATGAATATCATTCACAGTGGATCGAAATCAAAATCTCGAACATCTATTTTGAGTCTTGGATGGCCAGTTATCCAGTCAGAAGAATAGCATCTCATTCCACTTCTCGACTGCATGACCTGGAAAGAGGTCAAGATACAATTAATTTACTATTTAGATAGTATCTTCATACTATCTAGATACAATATCATATTTTACATCCTTGTGAAAAAGAAATACTAATATGGATTTTTAAAACATAGATGTGGTTAAAGACACATTCACAGGCCAAAGAATCGTTCACTGCTGTTTTAGAACCCCCAGCGCATCGCCATTGCTCAATCTTTATACAAGCACAGTAAGATTAAGAGAGGAAGGTGTTGGTTTGAATAACTCCACTAACACTCCAGCTGTCTCCCACCAGGGTGTGCCTGTCAGCATCTTCTTTTCCCGGGGAACTGTGCTGTTGGTTTTGACCTTTAAATCACTGGTTTTTACTTCTTGCTGCAGCAGCTGGGAGGTCTATTTCAGACAGGAATCAATTTAGCACACTTTGCAATATCTGGTTCATAAACACTGTATCGTCCTTGGGACCAGAGCTACCCAAAGCATGCAACAAACAAAGGAAGAACAAATACCTCTGTGACGGTTTGCACCATTCAGGTAAAGCTTTAGCCTTTGTCTGGATTTATGACTTATATCAAAATATATTGATTTATATTTCAACCATTACAACTTACAAACTAAGACATGTATATGTATGAACTGGCGCCGTACCAATGAAGCTGAATTTAATTGACCCATCAAATTCCATCTGTTTGTTTTGTCATTTGTTTTTGCATGTTCAAATCTTTTTTTATTTAAATGTGATGTCTGGATAATTGTGGGCAACAGTACCTTTGGTTGTTTTCACCAGGTTCCCTGGTCCTCCTTTTACCGCTGATGAGTTGTCCTCTTAGCAGACAGAAGAGACAAAAATTGGTGCAGTTTATAAAATGCTGTTAATCAGGCTACATAAAGTCATTATGACATGCATCCCTACTTAATATGCAAGAGGAAAACATGTAACAGATGGTATACACACAGCTTAGTTATTGAACAATCAATTAACCTAGTCACACTGTAACCTGACTAAGTGACATTAGCACGTAGTGTGTCTGTCAAACTTAAAACAACAAACACAAACCACTTTACATCAGAAAATCAATTTCACTCAGTGGCTGATTGGACACTTTATTAGGTTTGGATGTCATTTTGTAATATAGCCCATAACACATCTATTAGGCTAATTCACTAAGCTAACAGAGTTCTTGAAAGACATGGCTCGTTGCGCTATCATTTGCACTGGGGATTTAAGTAGCAAGAAAATTTAATTTACCTGAGACACAGCCATTTACTGAGACCAAAACAACAAATTCACTGGAAGATGTGAGTTTCCTCTGGAGAACTGTGCATGACTATGAGAAATGCCAACTATCATTCTGTTTCACAGGGATGGAATATTCCTTTTCCCAAACCGATTGTGGTTGCAAGAAAACTGTCAGGTTGTGTTCTTACAGCATACTCTGACTAGATATAAAACGCGCAACTAGTGACGTTTCTTCACTTTGGAAGATGGTGGTGAAAAAACAAACAAACAAATTCACTGTACAGCGAAAGTTTGGTTTTAATTCAAACAAACCTTTTTCTCTTTGTTGTTTCAATAGAAGCGCTTGAGCTGCTGCTCAGAATACCGCGAAAAAAAACACACCTGTGACAATCAGTTTGTAGATCTCTCCAGCTGTGATAAATGCGTGATGTAAACATCTTTCTGCTCATGTCAGACAGGACCGTTCAGCTTAAACTTGAGTGTATGCACACATCACATCGTAATAGATTAGTTCCCATGTAAACAGCTGGCCGAAAATGGTAAATCGGGATGATTTCAAACTGAATGGGGTAAACATTTTGTAAACATGGATACCATAAGCCCTGTTTGAACTGTTTGAACTTCTCCCATGTGATTCAAAGCCGTGCAGAATCTGCCATCGTACATGTATAACAGAGGCACCAAAATGATTTGGAATCTTTTGTACAAATGTCTCCTCTCAGAAGTACAGTACCGCCTAAATTGCTTAAATCAGTTATGGAAAGCATCACTTAGCGACTGCCAGCTGTTGAAACACCAGTTTATCTGTTCCTGTGAGTGATGAGCATGAGACAATGAAAAACTGACTTATTGGCCAGTGAACAGTGAGTGACATAGCTGTCTCTGGGGACATAATTACCTTTTTCATTCCGTACATGAGTAATACTGTATGCTATCTACGGCTTACATCTCAGTATGAAATTGTCTGTCTTTTTAAAAAAAAAATTTTTTTTAACCTAAACTGATGCAGTTTCCCAGAGTTCTGAAAAACTCTCAGCTATTGTCTGCGGTCTTTCCACTTCCTCCGCTTAACGACCACTCAAACAAACGCAACAATCTCGGCGTGCAGTCCTGCTCCCCGCTGAGCCTCCTTTCATTATCTCACACATGGCTGCCTGCATCAGGGCATCCAGCCCACCCTGCGCTGAATCCAGGTTACCAGAGATCTGCCACCCCCCTACCGGCTCTGGAAAAAGGTTTCAATTGACGGAGAGGCTCAGGGCACAGTGGTAGGTGGCAGAAGGGGCACAGGGCCAAGGCTCAGCCCTCTTACGGGGATTTCTGAGCGCTGCTGATGTATGGCATCACTGTCTTCTGCACAAATGCTGCAAAGCCTTTTGGAGTGGAAATAAATGGAAGGAAGTCTGGGGCAGCATAAACTTTTGATAAGCAGTTATGTGACTGAGAGGAGGGGAAGTGAATAACTAATGCTCTCCCTTCTCTCAATGGCTATGAGTGTCCTTGAGCAAAGAGTCTAATCCCCAGTCGCTCCAGTGTTTCTGCTCTGTGGTGAATTGCGAGATTATCATTGTACGGGCAGTTCCCAGGTCTGCAGTGCTGAATGCCACACAAGGGGATTCTTCTAGAAGTGTATTATGGTATCGAAAATTGTCAGAAAAATATTCAAGCTCATATATCAGTGATAAAGAGGCTGAAATTGAAATTCTGAAGTAGTATATCTCACTCTGTCTGTGCCTCATTCCATGATATTAGGCAGGTCATGGCCCTAGGATGGACTAAACTGTCCAGCACGTACCTTGCCTTTTTCCTCCTAGATGCAAACCTCCAGCGCCCTCTGGGCCTGCACTGGAATAAGCGGGTACATAAAACGTGGATGGATAGGCAAGTCACCGATGAATGACCTCAATGCAGGCCTAAGGATATATGGTCATTCTTTTAGATACATAACATCACAGTATAAACACTAAGAACAAGCACCCTTACAGTAACAAATGTACAGATCATGCAGTTTCTAGGCTTTTTGAACAGGGTTCTGTTTTGTTTAGAGCAGTGGTGGTCAGTCCTCTTTTCCTGAACTCCCTCATGTCCACTGCAAAGAAGCTGACATTTGAGTGAGCGAACAGCTTGACATTTCTCCAGCTCTTTATTCCAATTTGTACACAAATCTTTGTACTGGATGATGTTTGATTCAAGACCCTACATCTGCTTGTTGGTCTCACTGTAGAGAGTGCGAGTTTCTGTTGGAGGTGACGTACAGCTGTGAAAAAAGCATGAGCTCTTTCATTCAACATTATCATAGAGAATATTTTGGTCAGTTCTTTAAAATGTTGCTTTAACTCAATGAGGTCTGTGGACATTGGCTTATGCACGATTTTCAGTCGGTTTCATGTGGGTGTTTGTTTTATTTTCACTAGACCATTTTTTACACATTCACTCTTCTCTTTTAATGTTATTCTGTTGAAGATTTGCAGCAGTACTTGGGAGTTTTGGCATGTTTTCTTATGCAGTTTATAATGTTACTTTTGCACCTCGCTTTCAATGTTTTATGAAAAGCACTTTGAGTTGTCTTGTGCATGAAATGTGCAATACATATAAACCTGCCTTGCCTGGCTGTGTGATGAAATTTTAACCAAGCCAGATAGCCTCACTTTTGAGTTCATGGTAGACTCAATGACTTGAAAGTGTCAAGGTTCTGTGGCTACACAGCAAGCCCATAGCATCAACCCACCACCACACTTGACAGTTGGTTGTACTCTTTGTTCTTGAAAATGGCCTCATAAGCCGAAACAGCCGTTTCGCTCAGATCATTGCTTATGTTTTTACTGGCAGGCATGTTGGTGACACACATCTGAATACAACAGCTTTTAAAGAAGTAATCACAATTGCAGACGATCAATTAACTGAGCACATTTGATAAGCAGCACATGTCTGCTTTTTACTGTCTCAGTTCCTTAGGGGGCAAAGAAATGATGTACTTTCATTTCCACACACTGTCTTCTCATTTTGGATTAGTATTGCTAAATACAGTAACTAATGACACAGTGTAACAGGTCATGCATTTGTGGCAAGAGCGGTAGTTAACTTAACCTACATTAGGACGACCAACAACGCCACCTAGGGAATAAGGCCCCAGGACCCAAAGATCCCCATCTAATCAGACTTCTCTATCAAGGCCGCGTTAGGTCTGGACAATAAGGAGGGCGGGTTACATGTTAAATTCTCATTTATTCTTTAGCTGTGACAAACATTAAAAACAAATCTGCAATGGTATTAAAAGCAACATTAATAAAACCTTTTTCTCTTACAAGCAAAATCAATCTCGCACCAGCAGCCCTAAATTACACAAGGTCCATCCAATCCCAGGTTGCGAAAAAAACAACAAAAAGAACGGAACTAATAATAATGATAATAATAATAATAGTAATACAAAACGTAATTAAACAAACCAAATGAAAACCAGCACAACACACAGTAACAATCAAATCAAACAAACAAAGCCACACAAAAAAAATCAAAACAAGCAAATAACTCCAAAAAAAGAAATTGCATGCAACAAACATGCAGCACACATAACATGCAGAACAGAGGCAAAATAGGACTCACCAAATATAGATTATTAGGAGCTGTCAGACAACCAATAAGAAATCATGAGGTTACTAAATATACAGGCTCATAGACGCTGTGAATGCACCTTTAACTCTGGCGAACATTCAGTTGTAAACCCGTGGACAAAACAACAGTCCTTTTTCTTAAAAGGAGGGAACGACTCAACTGTGGGCCGCGGACACTGTACCCATGCCTGTAGAAGAAAAACCTGGATATAACAACTGGAGATCTGGATTAACTAAAGTGAATGAGCACCTTACCTGTAGGCAAGTGAAGGTGTGTGCTCACGGGAACAGCAGGAGGAGAAACATACACTGTGCGGTCAGATCTCCCGACAGGTCAGAATCTAAAGCGAAATTTGGGGATCAGCCATGGCATTTGGCCATAAAATAGCCAGACTTTGAGACACACTTACCCCGGGAAGAGCCCCAAGCTCAATGCACACTAAGCGCAAGACACCGAGCAGCGCGCGTGCCCGCTACACACCTGACGGTGTGTATCAGCTGATCGGGTCTCCGCAAAAAGAGGAGGGCAACAGCAGGGGGAGAAATGTATGGAGGGTGCAGCCAGATCTCCCAACAAGTCCAAATCTAAAGCACAATTTGGGGATCAGCCACGGCATTTAACTAGAAAGATGCAAGGTTTTAAAACGCACCTACCCCGGGAGGAACCGAGAACTCACCAAGCACACCAGGCGCAACACGCTGAGAACAGCGCACAAGCTCGCTGTACACCTGACAGGGCGTCACAGTTGGCAACCAGATCTCCAGGAAAAGGAGGGAGGGGCCATGAACTGAGCACACCTGGCTTTATAGGCTATGTGGGTGACACCCACTGATTACTTTAAAAAGGTAGAGAATACGCCAACCTGTCACATTCTGACCCCCCTTTCTTTGTCGGCGTCCCGACGACAAATGAACATTATCCACCAAGAAAACCAGTCCAAGTTCATGCTCATTCAGCAGATGGCCCCATAGGCGCTCGAGGAAGACGGTGCACATTGGAATGTTGGCCAGCAGTTGCACGAGTGGTACGACGCAAGACAGGCGGAGCAACCTGGTGTAGAGTTCCCTCCGCATGTCTGTTGCCACCATCCCCTACCGAAACATGATCCATTTGGTCCAGGGCCACACCACTGGCAGGGTCTAAATCAGGAATAGCGACAGACGGCTGAGGGCTAGAAGCTGAGGGAGCTAAAACCCAAAAATCACCATCAGCATCCCTGGAAGAGTCACTATCTGGACGTACAGGGGAGGCTGGCTCAGTCCGGGAAACTGCAGGTGGGAGGTCAGACATGATATAAGCCTTAAGCATGTTGCGATGCACATGACGAGGCGCATGTAAATTAGAGACCGGTGCCACAGTATAAATCGGTCCATCTCCACTGGGGGCCTTCAAGACTTGAAACAAGTCTGGACACCAAACATCCTGAATCTTGTGGCGTCCCCTCAAGTTACAGTCCCTTATATAGACCTGTTGACCTACTTGCAAGGGGGCCTCCCTAACCCGGAGGTCATGTCTCTGCTTCCTGCGACCAGCATTTGTTGTCAATCGCTTGCGTGCAGTTGTGAAAGCCACCTTCAGCTTTGAACAATGTTCTGCTACCCAGTTCTGTACTGTCCCCGGGAGGGGATTGGGCACTCGCCCAAGGGCAAAGTCCACAGGGAGATTTGGCTCACGACCATACATCAAGAAGAAGGGTGACTCCCCAGTACTTTGATGGGGTGTGGTGTTATATGAAAAGAGCAATTGCGGGAGACAAGCTGCCCAATCCTGCTTCCGAGACCTGGGGAGAGTCCTGAGAAGATTGTGTAACGTGCGATTGAACCGTTCACACTGTCCATTTCCAGCAGGATGGTATGCGGTTGTTCGGGACTTCTCCACACCATACAGGTAACAGAGCTGTTGCAGGATGGCACCCTCAAAGCACCTGCCCTGATCTGAATGTATTCGGCCTGGCACACCAAACTTGTAAAACCACTCATTTGTGAGCATTTGGGCTACTGTAGTGGCCCGTTGGTCACGAGTGGGAACAGCCATGGTGTATTTAGTAAATACATCAGTCATGACCAACACATTTTCAAAGCCGTTACGAGTTGGCTCCAACAAGGTGAAGTCAATGGCCAGGATCTCATTAGGCCGAGAAGCAAGCAAATGACCCATATAACTGTGTGGAACCGGAGCACAGTCCTTAGCAGCTTGACACCGTTCGCACTGCTGCACCCACTGCTTAATGTCAGAAGACATCCCGGGCCAGAAGCATCGCTGGCGCACCAGTTCTGTTGTTCGCTCGATACCTTGGTGGCCGTGCTCTTGATGGAGCTGCCCAAGAACCTGCTGGCGAAGTCCCATCGGCAAGAGCAGCTGAAGGGTTTCTTCCCCCCCATCTGGCCGGAAGAGCCGTCGATATAATACCCCTTCAACCTCTATCAAACGGTCCCAATGCTGAAGGATGGTCATTACAGGCCTGGAAAGGCTACGACGTTCCGCGTATGTTGGACGAGTCTGCCTCTCCCAAAATCTTAAGACCTCCCTCAAACAAGGGTCCTCTACCTGTAGCGCACGAAGTTCAGGCCGAGAACGGCCTGGTAGAGCACAGATCTGGAGCTGACCTGCAAGGTGTGAACTCACAGATTGCTGAACGGCCAAGGGAACAGAGCTGCCTGGCAATACAGAAGCAGCAAGCTCGGAAGATGTCATATACTGTCTACATAGAGCATCAGCATTACCGTTGCTGCGCCCAGATCTGTATTTTATCTCAAAATCAAATGCAGCTAGCTGGGCCGCCCACCTATGCTCCAAGGCACCGAGCTTAGCAGACTGAAGATAGCTCAATGGATTATTATCCGTAAACACCAGACACTTGTGCCCCAGCAAGTACTCCCGAAATTTTTCGGTCATGGCCCACTTGAGCGCAAGAAGTTCCAATTTCATGGAACTATAGTTTGTCATGTTGCGCTCAGTAGGCCGAAGGCCACGGCTTGCATAGGCAACTGGTCTGATGCCAGCTTCAGTCTCTTGTGACAACACAGCTCCAAGGCCACTGAAGCTAGCATCCGTCTCCAGGATGAAGGGTTTAGAGAAATCTGCATACGCGAGGACAGGAGCTGAAACCAGCTTGGCCTTTAAGGCTTCAAAATTCTCCTCGCACTGAGGGGTCCAAACCTCCTCCAGGGGTTTCCCAGATCCCCTTTTGTGCTTTGTCCCCGCAACCGCAGCCACCAACTGATGTAAAGGGGCAGCTAATCTGGCAAAACCCTCAACAAATCGCAGGTAATAGCTGGCAAATCCTAAAAAGGAACGCAGTTCTGTCACATGCTGAGGACGCTTCCACCCTGCCACTGCCTCAATCTTGGAAGGGTCTGTCGAGACACCCTCTTGGGAGATCACATGGCCTAAATATTTGACTCTGGGCTGAAAGAAGGAGCATTTTTCAAGTTTAGCCTTCAATCCCTCTTCCCGAAGACGTCCCAGAACCAGTTCAAGCCTCTCCAGATGTTGTGCAACAGAAGACGAGTACACAACAATGTCATCAAGATATAACAACATAGATTGACATTGTTGGTCCCCAAACAATCTCTGCATCAAGCGCTGAAAAGTGCCTGGAGCGTTGCACAAGCCAAATGGCATTCGATTGAACTCAAAGAGGCCAAAAGGTGTACAAAAGGCCGTCTTTGGCTTGTCCTGCTCCGCCACTGGAACCTGATTGTACCCACTGGCAAGATCAATAGTTGAAAACCAGCGAGCACCAGACAGCGCATCCAGACTCTCCTCGATACGCGGCAAAGGAAAGGCATCTTTCCGGGTCTTACTGTTAAGTAGACGGTAGTCCACGCAAAGGCGGAGACTACCGTCCTTCTTACGGACCAGGACAATAGGTGAGGCGTATGGACTGCTACTTTCCCTAACCACCTGTGTATCCAGAAGTTGATTAATATGGGCCTTCACTGCCTCATATTCCGACGGTGGAATACGTCTGTAACGTTGCCGTACAGGCACATCATCCAACAGGGGAATCTCATGGGTGATCAGGTTGGTACATCCGAGGTCACCATCATGAGCCGAGAACACTGTCTGATACTTCTCTAACAAAGACCTAACTTCTGCCTGCTCCTCAGGGTCCAGTGCAGACAGGTCTATGGCTTCAACCCTATCCCTTGACACAGTAGCCTCCGGAGGGGAGACTGTGGCCACAACAGAGTTTACCTCTGTGACCCCTGCCGGTAGACTCACCACTTCGGCCCCACTAAGGGACCCAAGACTGGTCCTAGGGTAGAGGAGGGCATCATTTGTCCCAACATTGACCACAGGAATGTAAACTGTACCTTTCTCTATATGCACCAGACAAGGAGATGCCAGCAAACCGGCTGGGAGACCAGATTCTGGCGGCTCAAAGAGTGCAGCCATGCCTGCAAACTGCTGAGAGCAGGTCGCGGCTACCAGTCTCATTGTACCTCCAGGCACCCGCACGGCTTGTGGACCCCGCACCTTAACAGTCCCACTTGGGATAGCTGGTCTGCCGGCAGTTGCCTGATGGCACCTCTGCAGAGCTTCTATAACCGGGCCTGGGGCTTGGGCCACCACTGGAGACTCAAAAAGAGAGGGGCCATAGGCACCAAAAAGCTCTCGGTAGCAGCGACGTATTATGTTCATCCCCAAGATGCCAGGTACTAAGGGGCCAGGAGAGGGGGGGTCCTTCACGACTAATATCCCACAGTCAGGGATCATCTTCCCACAAAGCTCCACCCCAAGCTCCAAATAGCCAATATAGGGGATTTCAAGCCCATTGGCGGCCCGCAACTGCAACCAGTGACAGGAATGGAGATGATCAGCACCCCGAGGTTCAAAATGTTCCCTAAAAAAGGTCTCTGTAATGGTGGACACCATTGATCCTGTGTCCAATAAACAAGGAACCCTTACCCCACCCACAGCAACCTCAATGGTGGGGCAAGATGCCATTAAGCCGGATAATTCCCCCATTTGTGAGCCTATGGACACCCCTCCTGAACCTTGGCTCCCCAGTTCAGAGGGCTTTAGTTTCCCTGCTGGACTCCCGCATGAGAGGGTCCAGAGGATGAGTTTGTACGACCACGAAATGGAACTCGTTCCCCATCGCACTCACTGGCATAGTGGCCAGCCTGATTGCACCTGCGACATATGATACTACTGCGCGGTGGCCTGCTAAGTTGCCGTGGAGCCTGCAGGTTAGCTACTGTTTTTGTCAACTGGTTAAGGTGCTCTTGCTGTTGCTTAAGCAGTTCCATGACCTCCTCAAGTCCTGGTACCCTTGAAGGGACAGAACGAGTGCTGCCTTGAACCTCAAATTGAAGTCCGCGAATAGATGGAAGAGATGAACTACGTTCACGATAAGAAGTGGTAAGTCCCTCTAGCTCCCACCTAAGTGCCTCAGCACGTACCTGCAACAAATTTGCAGTCGGGCTTCCTCGGACGAAATGTTTCAGCTCTCTACGCAGAGCGCCATCAATAACGTGCTCAATAAACTGGTCGCGCAAAAGAACTGCAGCATTTGGCATTCCCCCAGGAGCGCGCTGCTTAACCTGTTCCATCAGAGACATGAGTGCCAGGGAGAACTCCTGCAACGTCTCCCCATCCTGTTGTCGTCTTGAAAAGAAAGCTTGTTGTAACGTTACATATGGTTGACTGCCACCATAAAGCTCCTGAAGAATGCCCAGGATCCGAACCGGATCTTCTCTCTCCTCTCTAGGACGAAACTTAATCTCACGCTTAGCCTCACCTTCCTGGTGGTCAAAAATAAATAATGCTTGGTCCCTTAAGGCAAGATGACGAGCACGCATACAAGCTTCAACTTCCTCTTTCCATTCATCCAACGATAAACCTGTTTTCCCATCGAACAAGGGGCACTTTCGATCGCGGGACATCAGCAACACATGCTGAGCAGAAGCAGGAACCCCTGACCCCCCAACTCTAATGGGTGTGCCTGAAACCTGGTCAGGCCCACTAGGGCCAGCTTGCGCCGGAGCCCCCTCCCGGAGAAGCCGCTCATTGTCTGCTTTAAGCTGAGATAGCTGCTCTCTGAGCTGTTGCAGCTCCTCCTCCATGCTGGACGCAGGAATATGTACTATAACTCACGGAACACAATTTTGTATGCACCAACCTTGAATTTTAAGGTCCTGTAAAAAAAATGACCGTTGCTTTGTCCTATAGTAAATGTGCACCACAAAAATAACAGCAAGTGTTCAAAGTGCGAGGCCGCAATTTAAACAGCAGAAAATTAATAACAGAACAAAATTAAGAAAACAAACAATCACACCTCTTCTTTGTGTCCAGATCCTACTGACAACGCCAATTTGTGGCAAGAGCGGTAGTTAACTTAACCTACATCAGGACGACCAACAACGCCACCTAGGGAATAAGGCCCCAGGACCCAAAGATCCCCATCTAATCAGACTTCTCTATCAAGGCCGCGT